>JAEIIL010024415.1:0-36409 GCA_018905715.1 Drosophila lini | reverse complement strand
TAAATAAGTTTAGACAGGTCATATAATGCAATTTATGATAGTATGTTGTTGTGATTTCCAAATACGCTATTTTGGTGAGAAGAGTTTCACTGTTGTATTTTCATTTTTTTATTGCAGAGAATATTTTTCTAGCAAACAAGTAAAATTTTCAGGTTCTGTGGTTCCAAGGGGGGGGAAATTTCCTTATTTCCCCCCACGTGGATCCGCCACTGCCTTACTGGAGGGTTGTGCAACCCAGGGGGTGGCTTCCGTTTCCCGTTTCCATTTCCCAGTCCCTCTTCCCCTTTGCACCGACTGTGCAACTGTTGCTTCTGTTGTCTGTTGCCTGTTTTCTGTTTTCTGCGGCGATGGCCTTTGTTTTTTCCAATGTGTCGCATCATTAATTTCGTACAGATATTTGCCTGCATCGGATCGGTTCCCTCTGCCATTGATGCCATCGAACCCATCGACTCACGCCTTTGTATCTGGCGCCGGCGCCATAAATTTCGATAATGTGTCAATTTATGAATGGGCGCCCGGGCAAAAGTTATCCATTCGACGGGGCGGCAGGATTTGCAGCTGTCAGCGTCTATTGATTGTTTTATTGATGGGCCCAGATTGACTTGGCCAGCGCGTTCTTTATGGCCCGACAAGTGAATAGCCAGACGGGCAAAGATAAACAGCCCTCAATATATGGGTGAATAAGTTGTTTGGCCCACAGACAGCTGACAAGTGGAAGATGCTCCCCTCAAATCACACTCAAAACCATAAACATAAATATCTCTGATATATTTAAGAAGTAATAAGATGGTCTCAGAGAGCAGCCAATCACTTTACAAAGATTTAAAAAGTTTCCTCTTTGAGTTCATTATTAAAAACAAATTTCAGTTGCTGATACTATTTATATTTTAAGCTAGTTATATAATTAAATATTAAATAAATACATTAACACTTTCAATGTACCAATAATTGTTTACTTTTTGCCAAGTGCAGTTCAGAAAGTCGCAAAACTTTGGCCACAATTCGTTTCCATCTCCAACTAGTTAACGCTGTTAGTGACTTTTCCCCAGTTTTTGCAACTCACCAATCGAGGTACAGGTTGGAGTTCAACGGGGCAAAGGTAACTACATAGTCATCGCTTCCTGTGCTAACCTGAAGCGACTTTGGCCAGCATAATTAGTTGGCAAAATACTACCAGAGCACTTGGAAATGCACGTAAATTGTTTAATTGTTGCGCCAAAGGAACTGAATAATTTGCTCAATTTTCATTCATTACTCGGCGGATCTTGTCTTTCACTTTTTGCTCTGTTCTGTCCTGTTGCCAGTTGCTAACCAATTCCAATCGCAATCCATCCTTTGCCGAGCTGCGGTCCCTGTCTTTGCCTGGCATCCTTCATCATCATCATCAGCAAGTTCCCCATTCTCATCCGCATCTCATCTCTCGGCGTCATAAAAGGCACTTCATTTGCATAAATGAATTCTGTAAATTTTGAGTAGCACTTGGCGCTGCCAAAGAGATCACGGCTGAGGAGGCAGCGGCATATTGCTAGGAATTCCCATCTGCGAAGGCTTATCCACAAACCGCAATTCAATGCGTAGGCCAAACAAATTGATATGAATGGCCTCGTTTCGGCTCTGGCTGCCAGGACGAAAGCCAGGGTCCTCGACTCGAGTTGACTCGACTTTCGAGTGCAATGCATCGAGGTCTCGTCGGGCTTTCTATTTAATTAACATGTGAACTCCTCGAGCGAATGCGTATTCAATGTTGCCATTCAAGAGCTCACTTCATACGCTTCTTCATCGCATTTTTATGTGCCTTTCCCTGCCCTCCATTGGGAATGGGCTGGAGACGCATACTACTCGTAGTTCTGTAGCACTCGAAAATAAAATCGCAGCCAAATAAGTTCAATAATTACTATTAAGCAGACTTATAATTCTCAACTGCGTATTTGTAGGAACTAAGTTAGAATAATAAAAATTAGTTAAAAAGGAATTCTTTTGCTTGTGTTAAAACTTTTAATTTATACAGCCTCTTTTTTAGTGTAAAAACAAGGGGGTTTTTTCCTAATTAGACTACCTTCAATCGGTTCATCAGTTCTGCTGCTACAATCAATTGCAAAGAGCGCGCGTTAATTAATTACTATGTATTCCGCACCGATGTAGGCGATATGCACGGGTATATGTATAGCTGCAGGGACATTCAACTTTTATCATTATGATGCGCAAACGGTCGCAACTTTTTCCAAACGATTTTAGCCTGCAAAGTAAATTAGTTACAGTTCGCGCAGCTAAGCGATTTAGTTTGTTGATTAAACTTTTCGCATAAACGCCAGGACCTCGCCTGAGGGTCACATGCCCAGCGAAAAACACACACACAACCCAGCTCGGGAATTAATGTAGCAATTTGGGAATTATTTTGGAATATAACGCATACGCCGTGTGAAACGAGCTTTAAACGAGGGCGAAACATATTAACGATAAATTGTTAAAGTTTCCCGATTATATTTAATAATTCTGAAATTAATAAAAATGAATATGAAAGAGGGTGATTTATTTATAGGATAATTTGATTGATTTACTTCAGGAATCATCTAGTATTTTGCTTTTTTAATATAATTTAGCACCCGTTTCAGGGCTTAATCTATTCAGATATGCAAATTCTGTTTGTAAATAAAACAAAACATGTACGCACGCACACTCACCTGTAGAAAAAGTTTGTTTTCTCCCCTTTTCGTGACGCAGCCTCCGCCACAATTTGAAAAGTGCAATTTGAAAATTACATTTAAATAATTGAAACAACAAATGTTTGGCAGTAGAAATTTTGACATTTTAGAGACTAACGAGGTCGCTCAATTTGATGAGACAAAGCCGGATGAATAATTCATGCAAAAAATAAACTAACTGAGCCCCAAACCACTCAGACGCATGTAAGAGTACTTGCCTTTCGTCCTCCCGTATGTCCCGAGACATATGTACGTTTAATATAGCACCCGGGAGCACAGGACAGGACACACACAATGCCAGGCATTTTGCTCGCCAGCTGTGGGTAATTTGTAAACGTCAAAAGGCAAACATTGAGTCCTGCCTGCTATTTCCAGCTCCTTGTACTCTGCCAGCTCCTGCTCCCGGCCTGCCATGTCAAAGATCAGAGCTAGCGCTCCACGTCCAGAATGAATTCGCACGTGTCCGGAATGGAAGATGCCGTCCGACTGTTTCATTTTAAATACAATTTATTGTGCATGTTAGCTGGCTGAAACTAAACCGAGCCACAGCCCGGCATAATCCGCATTTGTTTCCATGCCATTTAATATTTAATGTGGCCGTGTCGAGTACCGGCCCGAAATGTGGCAAAAATGTGATTAATAAAATAAGCCAGAAAACATGTGTCATCCTCGTGCATGCCGGCTGCGTGCCAGTCCCAACCGTCAAACCGTTGAAAACTATTTCAATTCCCATCTCGATACCATTCCCGACAGCTGTACTATAGGCTGCTCCTGTTCTGCCAGCGCTCACGTCCCGGTACGTGTTTGATTCCAATATGGCCCTGCGTTTTCCATATTTACCCGGCATAAATTCTTAATAATCTGCTCGAAAAGCTGGCACAATTGATAAGTGAAAAGCCAGAGGGCCAAATACAACTGGCATCTAAGTGAAATGGGTTTGAGAGTTTATCGAAAACTATAGAGGACTTGTCCATATACATTTGCTAAACACTATAGAGTTTCAACTTAGATCTTGGGATTTTGAAAGGATAAAGTATTTGCTACACTTTTTACCAGTGTATATAAATAGTAAACTCTCGTTGTGTAAAGCGAATTAAAAGGTATCCTTGGTTCATTCAATTTCAGAAAACATTCTCGTTCATTCGTTCCACATAAATTTATAATTGCTTCAAGATGAGAGAAGCGTTCCTGGTCCATTTCCGGACCGGAGCTTATTTCACGTTTGAAATATTTAATTTATTTTAATTGCGAGTCAACTCTTTTGATTTCTCCGCTGAATGCCATTATAAGGCAGTTGTTATTTTCGCATTTATGCTCCTTGCAGAGCGCCAAAGAAGCGTTTTTCGAGGAGCCGCGACAAGTGGCGAGGCAATTATGTGCTCACCCAGGCGCTGAGTGGGCCACTCAAATTGCCGGCAAGACGAGGCCAAAATGCATTTAATTTCTTAAAGGGGCGCGTAATTAGTTTGCCTCGGTGACGGTGGGTCGTTTCTCCGCTTTATACATTAAAATATATACGCATATACACGAAGGCTTTTTGCGAAACGACGCGTCCTTTGAAACACTTTCAAAAGTGCCCACTAATGTGTTCCCTTGAGGTTGTAATTATTTTGCAGTTCAGGGAACCGGTAACGACTTGGTACTTAACTTGGCAATACAAAAATGTAAACCAAAAACTACATTTGGGGTTCTTAGTTGGTTAATACTCTATAAAGTAAGAGGTCATTGTTTATGTTAGAAATGTAAAATACTCTTGTTAATCGACGGTTGCAAATTCCATTTCCGTATGCTATTTGCTGGTGAACCTATTTGAGATTAACACATTAAGCACTTGGACTCTACATGTGGGCTCTAGTCATTCCTGCCCAAAGCAGAGCTCATTTCCAAGATGCAGCCGAGTGCCAAGCATACAAATCAAGGCATGGCCCAAGTGCACTTCCCCGTTCCCAGTGGGAGACATGGTGGTGGCGGTGGGAACACATTTGGCCATTGTTTGCCCGAGGTGCAGCGTTCGGTGCTGGTGCCGGTGCCAGTGTCGGTGCCCCTGCCACTTGGCACGTTCACCTTTGTGCGGATGGTTGCTGTTTGGCAACATCCCGTCGAGGAGGCACTTGAAGACAACTTTGTCGCCCCGCCGACTCTCCATTTGTGGGCCGCAGGCGGGGCCTGGCATCCCATCTCTTGATTCATTCACTCCACATCCCTTCTGGCAGCAAACACTGCAGTGCACTGGAAGGGGGCATGACAAAGGCCTGGCCACTTGAACTGCGTAATCGCGCCGTTGAAGAGTCCTTCGGCATTCTCGAATATTTGCATTTTTAATAAAGTGACAATGCAAATGTTAAACAACCTTTGAGTCAGTCAGTGTGCATACGAATCTCAGGGCCTGAGCTCTTAAAGTTGCAAAACCCGAGGGTCACATGTATCTTGTGTTAATTAGGAGGCTAGGTAATGTCATAAGATAGGAAATAATACAAAAACATGAGCTTAATTTACCGAATGTTTCGAATATACTGAACAATTACTATAGAGTGAAGTTAACAAAAGCGACTATAAAGCAGAAATTAAGGACTATATTTACCTTATATATTAAGAATTTTCCCATTAAAAAAGACCAACTGGTTTTCTCACCATCATTAAACCAAAGAGCGTAAGTAAAGTAGGAAAGCCACACCCCGGAAGCGAATATCCTTTGGGGACAACATCTACACCTTCGGCTGCAATCAAGGTCAAAGACCACCGCCCAGGCTTTTGACCCCGACCCCGGGTCCCTGAGTGACAACTTAATTGTGGTTCACGGGCAAACAAGCTCTACTTTTCGGCAAAGTTCGCGCCCAACTTTCATCGCTACCGATCCCAATGACAACGGCATTAATAATTCAATTTCGTGTCTGAAACAGGAACCGGAAGAGGAACTGGGCACGTGCCGCACCCCTCGGGTTGTGTTGTCCCAATATTTGGCAATTACTTTCGAGCCAAAGTCAAAGCCAAATCCCAGCCATCTCTCACCTGGCTTCTAACTGGGACCAGGTGCATAGCCCCCGCCGCCACTTGGCTGAAAGCGATATCCCTAATCTATTTAACCTCCATGTCAACTGGGTCTGTTATGACCCGTTGTTGGGCTGCTCGGGACGGCAGACGCAATCTAAATTACCTCTGCTTGTGCGCCCTAGGATGTGTCGTCACATCCTGTCACAGGGCTAAAGTGTCCTTTTAATAAGCGTTTCGCAGTATCACCTTTGTGTGCGGGGGTTATGGCCTTGTTTTCATTTTTGCTAATGGCCCACAAGTCGGCCATTGTAAAGCCGACCTAAGACTTACGGCTTCCCATCCTGTGTGACGATGTCCTTAGCCATTTTGCCTGGGAAATTAACCTGTATGGAGAGCAGCAGGAGCAGTGTAGGACTAGGAGCAGGTTCCTGCTTCTTTCAGCAAGTGCCCACCTAATGCATTCCGGCAAATGGAGTTATTAGGTCCTGACTAAAGGAGTCCGGACGTTGAAGGCGTTTATTCCGTTCACTTGAGCACTTGGCTTACTCAAAATCGATCACAGGAGCAGTGTATTTCTTAAAAGTTTCACTCAAAAAAATGTATTGTCAAGTTCCTAACATATAAAATATCAAAATACATATATTTTAATATAAAATATTGCAATTTAAACATATCTATTGAATTAATTTATAATATATTTAATATAATTTCTCAGTGCACCATTTTTCGGCAAACATTATACTCTGCCACTGGCATCAGCTCGATCAATCCCCCAAAATATTTCCTGCTAACGCCTTGCTAAGTGAGTGGCAATTCTTTCCTTATATTGCTGTCGCATCCTGCATCCTGACACTCGAGTATCCATCAGAGGTTAAGAGCTGCACATAAGCGGCATTAGGAGGCAGGAGAAGCTTAGAAATGAGTCTCGAGTGTACCGCATACAGCTCAATTTTCAAATCCAATTCCCCGGGGTGGATAAATGCGTTAGGCAATTTGTAAATGTAACTAACAGATACAAATCTGCCGAGAATGCGTGGCCGGAACAGAAGAAAGCGGACTGGAGCCGAGGCACATAATCAAAATTAAAATAAGAATCTCATCGCTCAGCCGCAGACACGGAGGCACTGCGACCCCGGGAGAGATACATTCTGGCAGATATGACACTGGGAACAAACGACCCAAACAAATTACACTTTTTCCCCCGCTTTATTGTTGGCAATTTATTCGCAGCTAAATTGAAATACACACCATTTACCTGCAGACAACAACGCACAGCCGCTGACTCCTGTGACATTGACAAACGGACGAGGGGCCAAGTGGGTTGGGTTGGATTTGAATGGCCTGGTCTAGAATCCAGATCGTGACATCATCTCCTCGTGGCCGGGGACAGGACCTACGACAGGCTGCGTTGGGTGGACACATTTTTGTTTCTTTGAAGGCTGCAACCAATTCCATTAAAAAATATCAGATTCGATCATCGTGTTAATTAAACCTGAGCGAAATAAAAACGGGGTTTCGACGTTGGAAATGGGGTTTAAGATAAAACTGGTTAACTTGATACCCTTTTGGACATATTAAGAAATTTATATATAGTCTTTTGCTTTAAATAAATACATTTATATATATTAACATTAAACAGTTGTAAGACATCTTGGGAGAAAATGGTGGGGTATGCCCCAAAAATCAAAGCAAACCTTTCAGCAATAAATAAAAATATAAATCTACCAAAGCTAAGACTCCAGTTGAATTTGAGGCCAAAGTGCAAAATAAAAAGGGCCACATATCCCTGTATCCTGTGTATATGTATACCCCAAAAGAGCTCCCTAGTCCGAGGCTCAATTGGCGTGCCGAATGAATGGGGCGGGCAGCCGGCAGAGTTTTTGATTTTAATTTAGATAAAGTGCGCTATGGAAATCAGTTTCGCTGTAACTTTCCCGGCTTATCCGCACTCCAATCGGCCCCAGACAACTAAACACTCCATAAATACGACTACGGGAGTGCGCGGAAATCGGAGGCGAGCTTAAGGTGAGCTGTAAATTGCACGCTTTCATGTAGATAATTAATCAACGCGAGCATTCGGCAAGTGGCTGGGCTCCGAGGTTCGCTTTGCTCCTTGTTGTGGAGAGTTCCACTTTCGCGTTGAAGATTTCGGTTTTGCGGCGAATGTAAATGCAGTTTTATGCAAATTTATTTCTGATCTTATCCATATAATTTTAAGTTCACAAAGCAAACGCAGAGCATTGTGCTGTGGGCTGAGATTTATTGCCGCCGCCATTTTGGAGGCGTTCGCGGAAGTCGAATCAATTATACGCCCTGTTGGCCACTCGATGCACGAAAGGAAATTGAAATTATTTCGATATAAATTAATGCAATTAAACATTCGGCTAAACACGTTGAGGGATTAGGCTGAAAATGGGAGCCAACACAGTTCATGTGGAAAATCAGATATTATAAATATATACAATTTTGCAGTTAACTTTGTCCCAAGAATGCCATCTGGGCAGGAGGACCTGCATATTTTCAAAATGACATAATTTCTGGATGTCCTACAATACGCTTAAGCTTATCCTATAGGAGCTGTAGGTTAATTTATACATCTAAGTACCTAGGAAAATAAGCAAAAATACAAAAATCTTATAGCTTGAAAATAAAATATTTAATTTCAACTGATATTTCTTACATTTCTACCAAAGCTGTGCTAGATGTAAGGCTCGAATTTCCACTTATTTTACAAAATCAAATAGGATTCCTCTTGATTTGCAATAAAATACTTTTCTCAAGTTACCTAAATACATTTATAAAGAATACACTTCCTCCACATATTTGTTTGTTTGGTGCTGGCTATATCTTACTTGTGTTGCCAAATAAAAAAAAAAACAAAAACAATCAACCTTAACTACGATACAAGCACTCGAAATTCAATCGCCAGAGCAGCTAGGACCTGGATGGGGAAAGCTTGGACCTCCTCCATGTGCATATCCGAGAGCGTTTGCCATTGCAAATGGGAAAATATTTAAATGTAACTCAATTTCTAACGCAATATGCGCTCGGAACCACTTCGGAGGGCGGAGAGCATGTCCTTCTGCAGTAATACAAGATATTTTGATTTGATTTATTTATAAGTTCAATTTGTGCACATTATTTTTCCAATATTAAGCTTTGATGCGGATGCAGTAGAATCGAGTGGCGTCCACCGGGGAATGCAAACGAAATCAAATCAATTTGTCAGTTGGAAAGTGCAAACCGAATGCCAAATGAAGATGACTTATATTTGCAGCGACGGTTGGGAGAATCCCCTCAGCATCTTTGGAAAGTGTCGGAGGAAAAGGACACCCAAGAGCAGATCTCTTCTTCCACACATCGCAAAAAGTTGTGTCCTTTGCATTAACAACCTCAAGTTTTACTTGTCGAGCTGAAAACCTTGCTGGAAAAATGCAAGCAGGGAGGCACAGCACAGCCCGGCACACAATTGCCGGCGAAAATAAAAGAGAGGGAATTTTTTGTGTGCTGTTTCTTCAGTTGCTGCACATAATTACATGAAAAGAAAATTAGTGTCGAGATTCGCTTTGAGCGCCTCTCCAGGTGAAAACTTTTAATGAGCAATTTTCTTACAAATTCCCAAGTGTTGCCGCATTTAATTTTTTAATGAAAGAATTTCTTTCAACTTTCACTGGCAGCCGCCACGGCACCGCCGTCCTGTGAGTGAGAAAATCTGACAGGTGAGATTTCAATTTCGATTTCCACCGCCTTCTTACTGAGTTCTTCAATCAGGTTTGGCATCGCTTAAGACTCGCATATTTCTTGGGTTTTTCGGCTGTTAGGCTGCCTTCTAGGTGTTTGTTTTTACTTATCAGAGGCAACGAGGGGATGAGAGGGAGTGTGTTCGGACCCATGTTAATGGCCGATTGACACGCCACTTGGCCCTGATGGGGCTTTTAGCCCGGCTCGCACTTGACGCTGCTCCCCGAAAACAGACGAAATGCTCGGCTGCTCGCCAGGATTAATGGCGGGGGAAAGTGTTTGGATGGCGATTCCCACACTCGCCCAACGAGGTGCTAACTGAGCGTGCTGATTGCTGCCATTTTTGATAAGGAGTCCGCATTAATATTTCCCTTGCGTTGGTTGGCACAGTTTTGTCCGGTCCACTGATACTCGCCTACTCAAATGGCTCATTAATACCACCGGCTTCACACTTGCATGGCATACATTCATAGTATTAGGTAGAACATATAGCTAGAAATTTTACCAACAGAATTTACTGCAGGGGAAGGATAATTTGAACATTTTTAGTATTTAAAATAATCTCCTAAATCTAAGGTTTGGTTGTTCCTTGTTCCTGATCTAAGAAATCGGAATAACAAAAGAGATCTTGCCTCTATATCACACAATACACATAATGTAGTGTGCCGAAAAATAACTTTCTCATTCTGTTCAAAATTTTCTATTCAGACAAAGAAATTCAAAATTAATTTTTAAAAAGCAAACAAAAAATAGAATCCAAGCTAAAATTCCTCATCCGACTAAACTGGAACATTTTCTCCTTCCAAACAAAAGCGCAAATAAAAAGATGGCTGACTACACGAACCTATTCAGATGCCGCAAGGTTGTGATAATAGTATCTGAGGGTCCCACACTCTTCTAAAGGAACAAGTCCAGCTGGTCAAGTCTTCTGCCCCTTGGACAGGCAAATAATGGACAAATTTTGGTACATTTCCATATTCATAAATCTGCTGGGAAACAACTTTGAATGGCCATGTCCATAAATCGACATCTCACAGAATCGGACGGAATGTGGGTGGTCGTGAGCTGGTCCGGAGGCTGCCCTCCGTCCGACTAAATCAAGTGTCTGTTCGGTGTCAGTTTAATTGCAAACGTAAATTGGATGCTGTCATTTGCTACGTTTTCATTTGCTCGAAAGTTTCCCAGGCCCGTTTGCTACTGCTGTTGCTGCTCCCTGAATTCATTCAGCACCCCTGGCAATTTCCATTGACTTTTGCTGCCATCCGTTCTGACGGACATTTCTGGCAGCTGCTCCGACTGCCTCAACTGCAGCAACTGCAACTGAAATCTGGCCAGAGAATGCAAGCGTTGCACAAATCCAAATCCCAGTTTTGTTAATTGGACTCATTTTGGTTGCTGGCAGCTTGTGTATTTTAAATTGACATTTCTGACATCCCCTGGAAAAGTGAAGACTCATTTATTGGACAGTAGCAACGGCGTTTTCCTCCTCGAGTTCCTGCTTGGACCTCATCGTGTCCTGCTCGAGGCTGGGAGTCCAGTCGAAGCTGCTGTCGGAGGTGCACTTGAGGCGTTTCATCAAATCGAGGAATGATTGCCGCATTAGCGAATAAAGCGGCTCCTCCTCGAAGCCCAGGGAGCGGCAGTAGCTCAAGTAGGCTGCAAATTCGTCAGGATAGCCCCGGCATAGGTCCTTCAAGCGAGTGGACTGCTTAGCTTCGGCGATCCTCTCGTTGCGCTGCCTTCCGCACCCGAAATTGATGCCCTGCCAGGGCAGGTTGCCTCTGAGCAGGTAGAGCATCAGATAGCCCAGGGATTCCATATCGTCGCGGCGTGACTGCTCCCCGCCGCGCATCGCATTGATAGAGGCGTAGCGGGCAGTGCCCACCAAATGGGAGCCGGACTTCGGCGGGATGTGGCTCTCCGTCTTCTCGTCCCAGTACTCCTTGGCCAGCCCGAAGTCGATAAGGAACAGCTGATTTTTGAGGGCGCCCCTGCCCATTAGGAAATTGTCCGGCTTGATGTCACGGTGCACGATGTTGTGCGAGTGCACATGCTCCAGGCGCTCGATCATTTGGCCCGCCAGCGTGGCCACAGTCTTAACCGAGAAGCGGCTGCCGCAGTAATCGAACAAATCGTTCAGCGACGGGCCCAGCAGCTGCATCACCAGCACGTTCACATTCGCCTCGCTGAAGCAACTGTAGACCTGCGGAATGCCCACGCCATGTCGCACGGTTTTGTACAACCTGAACTCGTTGAGAAGTTGCGGCTGGAACGCATTTGCGCTCTCCAGCTTGACGGCCACGGGCTCACCAGTCTCCCTGCACTCAGCCCTGTAAATGTCGCCAAATGAGCCGCTGCCAAGCTTGGCGGAGATTCTATACTTCCTGGCCAAGAGCGTCTGGCTCCTAAATATGTACGCCTCCACGTCGTCTCTCATAGTACTTCAAATACTTAACTTTAAACTTAAAAACTTAAATCTAAAAACTTAAAACTTTTGGCGGCCCTCGAAAGCGTCGGAAATGGCGTCTGCTATCGATAAATTTGGTTTCGATTGTCTGCATGAAGAGATCGAGTCTGATGTGCAAATATACCAAACGGAATACCCATAATAAAAGCGGATACAACAACCAAACGGTTTTTACTTTAATTCAAATAAATAAATCAATAAATAAGCCATTAAATTACTTTTAAATTGATTAAAAATTTAACAAAAACTTAAATTTTAAATTAAAATCAAAATTTTAAAATAAATAATTAATATAAAAAATTGTTTAGAATGTAAATGCCGTTTATGATTAATACCAAATTAGTTTCGACTGGTTTATTTAATATGTGGTTTTGGCTTTACAATAATTTTTAACGTTACCGTAAATGTAAAATATGGCAACAATACGTAGGCCTAGGTCCTGGAGGGACGTAAAATTAAATCAAAGAAATTGTATTCTACACATGGACAACTTACTGTAACTATGCTGAAGACTGGCTCCAAGACACGGTCCTGGTGGGAGCTAAAAAAAAAAAAAAAAAAAAAAAAATAGATTAACTCCACACTTTAAATTGAATTAAATACCATATCTCAAAAAGGAGCCGGTGGATTAGAGCAAGCTGTCCAGCAGTATACAGAATTAGGCATACAGAATCGATTGCAATTAATATTCGGAGCTGGCTGGCATGCATGGTTTTCCGGCATGCAGGGAAAGAACATAATGTGCGGAGAGGGAATGGGCTGCTGGCAGGGGCACTGCGACTCGATATTGTGTTCCGTCATAAAGGACTCCAGCAGTTCCTGTTTTAGTTCTTCCACAACACTCTTGCCGCCGTTTGTCTCATCAGCCCAATCCAAAATCAAGCCTCCTGTAGAGTATGGTTCTGAGGAATAGTAGCATGGTGATGTAGAATTTGGGTCATATGTAGAATTTGGCAAGCAAGCTAGTTGCATGTCCATCCGACTACAGTTTGAATTTTTTTGTGATACATCTCTGGAGTCAGAGCATTGATTTGAGACTTTGGGTGCGCAATACGATCTAGTTCGTTTTGGTTGAAAACTTTTACGATTTTCTCTCGGCCAACTGCAAGATCTTGGCCTCAATTCTATGATTCGATCTTCGCCCGAGTTACCGATGCTCCGTTGGCATTTGTCGCACTTAGCCTTATTTTTAATTTTTCTCTTTGCGTTGCAGCAAGGACTTTTTACACCAATATTGGTTCTTTTCCCAGAACAGCAACAACTTTTATCACTGTACATTGACCAGCTTTCAGAAGGTATCCTAGATAGACCGCCGCTAGAGCTATTCGTTTTCAAGCAAACCTTTTTGTTGAACACCTTTTCTAGCCAGTTATTTCCTCTCAGGTTAGATCGCTTATTTAAATCGCATTGGATCACGGTCGGTGGCCTGGAGCTCATTTCAATAGTATTTGGTAAGCAAAGAAAGGGTCTCGCGGGTCTGCATCTGTTGCTCTCAATTTTATCCGGAGACCAGATGTGGTTACATCCTCGATTGGGGCTTGCTTTTTGGGAACAGCAAGACTGCCTGGTTAAGCTCCATTTGCCACGAATACGACAGCGGTGGCAAGTGCATCCTGCCCCTGAGGATATATTATGACTCACATTTGGAGCCCTGGAGCACACCTCAATGCCTTGCCTATTGATTCGAGTTGTCCTGGAAAATATAATTCCTCTAGATTTAGCATTTCGAGAATCGTCTGAGGTTGAAGAAGAATTATAGCAGATGGAAGGGGCTGGAGAAAACCTCACATTTTTATAGTGGTTTTCCTTCCAGTCAGAGAATAAAGTGCTACCACTAGCTTGTCTAGATATTGAAAGACTGCTCGATTCTGATCCGACATCGATCCGGTCCTTATTACGCCCATGGCTGTTCATGGCCTTGGATGTTATGATCCTGGGGTCTCTTGCCAAACTGACATCAGTTCCCCGAATGGCGAGGCATACATTTATTTTACTCTCCTTGTAGGGATCCGATTTCTTACCATAATTGTTCAGGCTACAATTTCCGCTGGATATACGATCAAATAACTTTAGATCGCTGTGATCACACGTCGGGCTGTGCATTGTCCCCTGAAGGGTATACGTGGATAACTCCTGATGCTCTTGGTTAATATTTCTGACCGTTCCCCTAAAAACTGTTGGATAGTGACTACCTGTTCCCGTGTTGCTAGGACATCTTAGATTTTTATTACCCAGAGATGGTATGGCCGAAAAGCTTTCTTTCTTCTCAACAACGGGGATCTCAACATGCGGTTTTTCATTATCGCGGTTATCTTGGGGTTGATTCTTAATTTGTTTCAGTTTATCTTTGAAGATAATCGATCGCTTATGGGTCGCGTTTGAATTTTTAAGAAATCCCGATATTTTTTGCCTTACTGTTTTGCGCTGACGATTCCTTACGTCGTATAGTGACAGACGTGGCCTAAAAGATTTCTGTAATGGCTCTCTTTCAAGATTGTCAGCAGAATTTGAATGTAGAGCAGCAGTGTCGCAGCCCGAATCCCATCGTTTTGAAAAATGTGAATCATTGGGAGCGCACGACTTTATTAGCTCCTGCTTTTTATAGGGTATATCAATTCCAAAGAGCGTTGGACTGTCAATTAATTTATTTTTGTCACGAGGCGGTTTTAGTTTACTTATCCGCTCGTGGTGATTATACCTTTTCGACGATGAAGAATTACCAAGGTTTTCGGTAGGATCTCCTAGAGACTTTCTCTGGCGCCTGGGTATTTCATCATCGATGATGGGAGTTACTTCTTTTGTAATATATTTTTTGTTAGGTTGTGGGATTTCCTCAATATTAAATATAAATTTTATTTTCTCTTGAGTTTTTCGAGGCACTCGAGGCACATTGTCCTTAGGATTATTCTCATGCTTTTCATATTGTTCTGACTCTTCTTTAGCCCTTTTAAAACGATTACAAAACGGTGGATCTTTCTGTGGAGTGGAATGTCGCTTACCACGATTTCTATGAAAACTTCGTGATTCTTGGTTCGACAAATCAGTTTTTTTTATCCAATCGGTCTCAGTTTTATAATTCTTCGATGTATTGACTGGGTAGTTTTTCTCCGTGAATGTTTTAAAAAGAGTTTCACAACTTGTTCGCAATTTGGCTTTTGGTTTTGGAGCAGGTGGCGGCGGCCTGAGCCTCTTCTCACCATAATCATAATCAAAATGTTTTGATGACGAATACCTAGCTTTGATGTCAGGTTTTGAATTTTCAAAGTGGTCTTCGCAATCACAATCCTGCGAATCGTAGGTGTTTTCGTTTTTAAAATCCCTATGATTATCATAATCTAAAGCATAATCGGGTGACAGAGATCCCGAGGTTTGTCTGTGCTTCCGTCTTGGCCTAAACATGCCGAGTTGGGATGGAGATTGCCTACCGTCTGTGTTGAAATCAGTGCACGATAGTTCTTCGGTGCAACAAGGACTGCAGTTTCTATTAGGCTGTGGTTCGTAAGATCCTCGATGAGACGGATATTTTGGCCTTTCGTTAGGGTAGTAATCATGTGGATTTTCACATGAGGAATCGGTGTACGATTCGGTATCATAGCAATCACTTAAATCTCGCGCTTCTTTAGGATATGTGACTTCCATGGAGAATTGATTGGGCCGCTCATATTCTTCATTCTGACACAATTTATGCGCACTCCTGTTGTACCCTTCGTCATATCCATTATTAGTCTCGTAATCTGAGGGGACAAAATGATGAGTAGAGTCCCGAGTGGGTAAATGCGAAATCGGGGCTATATCCGCATGTTTCCTTCTTGGCTTAGCCGACTGCAAGTGCCTGCGACTTCTTCGGCCATGAAGAGGCCGTCGGCAACCGAAATCATCCCGACTCTGGGCATAGAATTTATTAGGCTCGTCAGATGGCAATACACAGTCTTTAATTGGATTGCTCAATCCTCCGCCGGGATTTCGCACTGGAAATGTGTTTGAATTCAAGTCAGTGGACGCTTTGCAAATCCATTTAATCAACTCACGCTCTCCATTACGGTCCTCGGCCCTTGATGCAGTAATCTCGTTTCGATGGTCACAGCGCACTCCCTCCGATATATCGACATTGAAAAACATTAATGTCCGCCGCCATTCGTGCTCAAGTGCGGTGGTGCTGCTCTCAAATCGGATTACGCTCTGGCTGGTTAGAGTAAATGACATTTTCACCAGCTCTGGGACTCATGCTCCCTCAGTCAACGCCAATTTAACTAGGAATTTAATACATACTGATTGTTTGCCTGTCAGTTGGTTGATATTTTTTCCAAATATGTATAGTTAAATCAATTATCACCTCGGATTTAATAATGTTTTTGAATGTGTACAGAAGCAAACCCTATAGTTCGTAAATGTTTCAGTTGAGTGGATAAATAACGAGCAAAAGTTCACTTACTAAAGGCTCACCCTGCGATCCGATTGTAAAACCCAATTCGCTGTTAGCAGATCTCGCCTTTAATTGCAGGATAATCGCCTGAAATTGCAAACACAAAGGATGTGCCAACACCGCGGCGAACGAGAACGGAAATGGAAATCAGAATGAGAATGGAATGGTCGTCATTACTTCAAGGGCGCTAGAAAATATGTTTTTAATTGCGGAAATATTTCCATTTCACAAATAGATGTGATAATTATTCAGAATGGCGCGAATTTTCATCACATTAAAATTGCAGACAATGGGGGATAGTAAAATGCAGCTAGCGGATAATGAAAATCGTGTTCAAGTGCGGAAATGCTGAAAATTATTTCAATGAAACACAACTAAGTGCTTTTTAAGTGCCCCCAACGGTGGCACAAACCAAACGGAAATGGACGCAGACGAGCTGGGCTGGCTGGGTGGGTGGTTGGTTGGCTGAAGCAGACGGGAACAGACCACGGGGCCCTCATGCCCAACACCATAATGAATTGCCATGTGAAGCGGCAGATACTTGGTGTCATATTAACAATAAAAATGCATACAAGTATTGGTAAACTTCTTATTTGTGTCGAATCTTGAGCATTCCGCCTGGAATGTCCTTAAAACACTTAAATGTGCTATTAAAAGAAAATATGAAGCCATAAAGCTTGTCCCCATAAGTCTGCAGACCCTGAAATGTACAGCTGTTACTTAATTTAACTTGAATTAATAACTGAGGCACGTGTTTGTTTTAATTATATTGCAACCAAGTCATTGAAACCTCCTAGGACAAATTGAAATAATTAAATATATTAAGAAATAAATTTCCAATTTTTTTTTTAGAGAAATGCATTTAAAAAATGTCTTGAAAATAATTAAAACATACCTATAAATATTTTATATATATTTATATTTTTTAAAGTTTAGCCCTCTGAGTGCTACCTGTAGCTTAGAGTAAGGAGTAAAATTAAATTTGACCTTCTGCCGCCTTAATAATTTAATTTGTCGTTTAATAGCATGCGGATAATTGTGCGAATTGCCCGTAAAGGTGCTATAAAAAGGCCTCCCTCCTGCAGGAGGCATTTAGTTAAAAGGAAATTGGCAAAAAATATGTTATCGGTTAACGAGAAGTTCAGAATCGACTACTACCGTCTCCAGGTTGGCGCCTGGCGTATCCTTGGAGCCCTTGACCTCAGCAATGGCAACTACCTTGGTTGGGCGATGTTTCTCAACGTTTTTGTCTCGATTCTGGTGCCGATGCTGCTATTGTCGCTGTTTAGCTTCGAAACACCGCTGGAGAACATCACCAATTTTAGCCTGACGATCACCTCGCTTTCCACTATCCTGAAGTTCGGCATGTATGTCCTCAAGCTTTTCAAGCTGGCTGAGATGCGGCAGGTAATCGCTCAGCTGGATAGCCGGGTAAGGGGGGAGGAGCAGGTTCGCTACCACCGACAGATGGCAAAGCATTTGCAACGCCTTTCGAGAATATTTTTGGTTTCCTACTTGACCGTGATGGTTAACACTGCGCTTTCTTTCCTGTTCCGGAGTGAACGGAGCTTGCCATTTCCTTTGTGGTTCCCCTTCGACTGGAGGCATTCGACGGTGGCCTATGTGGCAGTAGTGCTCTTTCAGGAGGTCGGCATTTTCTGCCAAGTCTTGCAGAACTTTGTGGACGACTCGTTTCCGCCTCAGGCGCTATACCTCATTGCCGAACAGTGCCAGCTGCTGATCATGCGCATCTCCTGCATTGGCTATGGACCGGCAACACAAAGGGCCAATGAGAAGGAACTAGTGAACTGCATCAATGACCAGAATGATCTCTATAGGTAACCTTTATTAAATATTCTTTACTTTATTAATATTATTTGATAATTCAGCTTGCTGGAGCTCACCCACAGCCTCATTTCCGGGCCCATGATGATCCAGTTTATTGTAATAGCCGTCAACATTGCCTTGACCGTTTTCGGGTTGGTCTCATATGTGGACACCGTGCAGGATCGCATATACTATGTTACTTTCCTCTGGGGCATCACCTTGCAGACGTACCCACTGTGCTACTATGGCACTTTGGTGGCAGAAAGCTTCGCGAGCCTCCACTATGCAGTATTTTGCAGCAACTGGACTGACCAGAGCAGCAGTTACCGCAGCAACATGCTGATCCTGGCGGAGCGCACCAAGCGGCGTCAGCAGCTACTAGCCGGTGAAATCTTTCCCATCCACCTAAGCACCTTTGCGGCCATCTGCAAGGGGGCCTACTCATTCTTTACCATAATGCACGACAGGGTCGACATGATCCAAAGCGTCAACGAGAAATGATCTGTTAGCAGGGAAAAATCACTCAAAAATTTGATAAATTTAGCAGCACACAAACTACACTGTAGAAATAAATATATTCACTATTAACAATACCATATTAAATTTTACGTTACGCAAATATGGCGATGGAGACCATTTTGGGGATCAAAGGGCCGGACTTTGTCATGCTCGCTTCGGATACAATGCAGGCCAAGTCCTTAATTTTCATGAAGGATGGTAGGTTTTGTATATTTCTTAAAGATACAACAAATAAACTATGTATATTGCATTAGATCAGTCAAAAGTCCACCGGCTTTCCGACTTCAACATGATGGCCGCCGTGGGCGATGGCGGCGATACCCTTCAGTTTACGGACTACATCTCTAAGAACCAGCATCTGTACAAGATTGCCAACGGTTATCACCTAAGTGCCCGGGCTGCGGCTCACTTCACTCGCCGTCATCTGGCGGACTACATTAGAACCAACACGAGATATCAGGTGGCCATGCTGCTGGCCGGCTTTGATGCCGTAGAGGGTCCTGACCTGCACTACATCGACTCCTTTGGGGCAGCGCAGTCCATCAACCATGCGGGTCACGGCTGGGGCAGCATGTTTTGCGGCAGTATCCTGCAGAGATTCTGGCACGCTAACCTTACCCAGCCGGAGGCCCTCTGTATCTTGAGAAAGTGCGTGGTGGAGATCCAGAAGCGGCTGATCATCAACCAGCGAAACTTTGAGGTCTTTGTGGTGGACAGCAAGGGAATGCGCAAGATGGAGGCAATCAATCCGGGATCGCTGAGCAACGAGGCACTCAATCTGAGTTGGGAGTGCACTAAAAATTAAAAAGTTCTTTAATTCTTTAATTTAATAATTGACCAACTTTTTCTGCGTTGCAACTTGAACAATTCTTTAGGGATTAGTTGACGTGACCGGCTAGGATTTGAGTGAGCGGCTGGAGGATGGGGGTGCTGTTGCGGCTGCTACATGCCACGGCTGACTGCCTTCATGTATTAGCATATGTGGCCTGCTCTCATTCTCCATGTGAGCCATCTGTCGGAATATGTGTGTTTGCACAGCAGCGGCGCAAGTGGGACACTGGAAAAAAGTTCCACAATTTACAGAAAAAAAAATTTGAATGTATGCTTGAAAATATATAACACTTAATGCAGTAAAGATAATGTTAAAAAATGTTTAAAGCATTTTATGTTTCGAGTTATTAACCATCTCAATTTGTATAATTTTGTAATGTTTTCTCAGTGCATTTTTAACATATATGGACTCCGATGGCCACTGCTACATGAAACGTCAACTGCTGCAAACCGGAAGCAGAAAAGCCAACATGTCTCTATTTCCCATTTGAACAACAGTGGTCCGTCCGGATGTCGTTGCCTGGGTGGTGGCGAGTCCTTGGCAAAACTCATAAAAATGAGCACGGATTGATGCAGAAATGGACTGGCATTGTTCGAGGTCTGAGTCGAGGGCTTTCCTAGCTGGCCTGCGTTGGAAAGTCTGCATTCCGTGCACTTCTGCCGTCAGCGGGATTTGTTTGCTGCCATCCGTGGCAGCTTCCATTGCTAATTGGCCGCACATGACAAAGTATCGCCAATTGAGCTGCTCTGCCCTTGGAGTGATCGGAACCGTGAAATATCAAAAACGACAAAGGAAAAAGTCGCTGGCGATGGCGATGATATATGGAAAAGTCTAAAAATTTAGAATCTTTCTTTAAAGCTTTTTGTTTGAAATTAATTTTAAATAAATTTGGGACGAATTGCATCTTACTTAACTTACATTATTTGTATTTCTAAGAATAAGAATTAATATACCCATAAATTCAGAGCAATTACGTCAGTATTTTATAATTAGGGATGTAAAAGGTAGAAAAATATTGAAAAAGCTTCCCATACTCTGCATATTTGACAATGCAAATGCAAATATTCGCTTTCATTTGCCACTTTATAGGCTTCTCACGTAAACTACATGTTATTAGAAATTAACTAGCAATTTAATAAAATTCTGTTGTAATTTCGCGTTACTGTAACTGGATAGACATTGATTAAAATTTAATTGATTTATGCGAAAACTAATGAAATATTAAATTCAAGAAAAAAAAGAATAATGAATGAACTACAGTTTTAACAGTTTTTCACATACAAGTCCCTGCCCCCTTTTTTTTTTTTATTTTTTCAGTTGCCCTGAGAAGTTTCCGCCCAAGTCGGAGGAAAAACTTTTGACATGCGAGCGTCTCAAATGAACGCGCCTGTCTCAGGGCACCTGTCTCCTTTCCACCCTCTCCACACCTGAAGCTGTGAAATATATTCACAGCCATGTAGGGGAAAAACTTGCTGTCTCCAGGATAATGTGCATGTAACCCCCCCAAGTTTTTGCTGCCCGTCCCCAAGCCCCCTCTGTGGTCCTGCCACCCGGCAATTTGTGACGTTTAAGGGCGCAACGAGGCAGCGACTTCCTGACAGGACATTAACTTTCTCGCATCTTCGGAGTCGCTCCATCCGACTGTCTCGCTGTTTGCTGTTTGCGTGACGACTCTGATGATGATTCATGATGATGATTCCTGCAGTTTCCGTCCCCCATTCCCCATCGCCCGCCACGCCCACTTTCGTTGTCATTTTTCATGGGCGTGGCGTGGCATGGCGTGGGTTAGTTGCCTTTTTCGACAGCCTATTAGTTTTTATTATTTGCTGCAATTAGTTTTTCGGCCTCGACTGCTCCGGGTCTGGTCTCTTATGACACTTTTCTGCACATTTTTCAACGGAATGAGCGTCATCTGTTGCCGCCAGCAATGTCGAACGGGCTACACAAGAAGAAAATTGAGAAATTTAGGTATTACATAACCTTTCTAGTATATATTTTAGTTTTTGTTAAAGACTAAATAGCCTGATTCGACTTTTTAAGAAATTTGTAAGAAAATAAGAGTAGTTATAATTATGTTTGAAGTTAACTGTAATAGTTTTCAGCAAGTGTATCTGCTTTATCTGCTGTTTTTCTCGCCGGCATTGACAAGAGCCAAACAATGGCCCGCTGCCGGCTGGTATCTATGATAAATTATGGCCAAAAGTCAAAGTCATCAATCAGAGGGCCATGTTTTATTTGCCGCCCGTGGCCATTTGCCATTTGTTTCGGGCCAAAGCCACTGGCATATGCAGCGGGCCAGACGCGAGGACAAGGATGGGAAAACGTGGGGACAAGGACAGAGTTGGCGGCCAGAAAAGGATTAAATATAAATCGCAGGTGCGTGGACGGCAGACCAGGCAGACCAGGTGTCGGTGGCCAAGCGACAAGCATTTCGATTTAATTTTCATTAAAATTCAGGCATTAAATATGCAAAGGGTAAACAGCGGTTCTGCCTCGGCCAAAGCCCATTAAAATTCCTTAAAGACTCCCGGCCCCGGCACGACGACTCCGTCACTGGGGCCAGGTGACTCCTTTTCATTCTCGAGTGCTTATTAAAATTGCAAAGGTCCAGGATTTGCGGACATTATGATGCGGTGGCTGCGAATTTATGCCGGCCCTGTCGACATCAGCTGCGCTTTCGTTCCCCGGCTGTTTAATTATGCATTTTTATCTGGAAGTCGTTCGGGCAAAGGCCGAGCCATTTTGGCATTTCGGCTGCCGTAGATGAGGGTAAACCGTAGCCACCCCTCGCCCTCGCCCCGTTGCCACTTGAGGTATGAAAACTGCAAATCCACGACCAGAGCCTGAGCCGGAATAAGCCTTCGTGTCCTTGGTGAGTAAAGTGACAGATACGTCCCACGCTGCGTATACGCGATTGAAAGTATATCGAGGCAGGGCAACCTTTCCCCACGAGTCTGTGTATCGATTTACTGTATTGATGTCACCACCAGTTATAGCAGGGACAACAGCATCATCGAGCTCCCACAATTGACAACTAAAGTTGCAATTACGAGTTGTGGCAATCCTTTTCATCTATAGATACACGCCTTCCCAAACACTCCCACTGCGCGGGGATTACCCGGAGTAAAGGAAAACTTTTCTCGAATAACACCTACACGCAGCCCAGCGGTGGGGGGCTTTAGTTATGCACGGAAAATGCCTTAGGGAAATTAACGAAAAAGGAAAAATGTTTCATGAAAACCCACGTTCAATAGCTTTGTTTTCGGGACGCGTTTTATGGCACCCAGTTACCCCATTTAAAGGTCATTTAAAAATTTGACTGAATTACGAAATTGGTTTGCGTTTACCTTCGAATATATATATATTTTTTTTCAACAGGGAAGAACATCAAAACACGGAAAATTAGGATGTGGCTTAGCTTCGAGGTAAGGGAAATCTTGCTTACAAATTCGTAAAAGTTTCTCACTTTGTGGGTAAAGCATATATTTTGTCGTAGCCATAATTTTCTTAAAATAAATCAATATATCCTTGGAAAACCTCTCTCTCTTTTACTTTTCAATTTGAAAAACAATTTTGTAAAACAAATTAAAATATTTTACTTTCAAATTGCCAAACAACAAAAGAATGCTCTCCGGCAAAGCAGTCATCGGCACCGGCACCACCATCATGGCCGTAGAGTTCGACGGCGGAGTCGTAATCGGCGCAGACTCGCGCACCAGTGCCGGCGGCCCTGTGATCAATCGCGTCACCGACAAGCTCACCCGCCTCACGGACAAGATCTACTGCTGCCGCAGCGGAGCCGCCGCCGACACTCAGGCCATAGCCGACCTTGTGGCCAGCAAACTGGAGTACCTTGGATGCACCGGCACCGGCAACTCCGTGGAGGTCTATAGGGCGGCCTGTGAGTTCCGCAACTGTTGTTATAAGACCCGTCAGACCATGTGTGCGGCGATCATTGTCGCAGGCTGGGATGAAAAGTGCGGCGGCCAGGTGTACAATATTCCGCTAGGCGGGATGATGATACGCTTGCCGTATGCCATAGGCGGCTCCGGGGCGATATATATCAATGGATATGTAAAGGACCGTTACAAGCCCGCTATGAACTTGAAGCAGTGCATCAATTTAGTCAAGACAGGTGTCCAGCTGGGCATACAATCTGATAGCAGCTCAGGGGGAGTGGTGCGCATTGGTGTGATCGATAAGGACGGCATCAAGCGACACGTATTTTACAACACAGATTGTGATGAGGATTCCAGCTTTCTGAACTTTGCCTCCTCTATTTGAGTGTTTTACTTATAGTAATGTTCAATTATGCTTTTTGTGAAATGTTAATATTAATCTTCAAAGCTGCTGCTTCAAAATGTTTAATTAAATTGAATAATCTAAATCGATCTTTATTCTGTACAGTTTTTCCTTTGAAATGTTGAATAGAATTTTCCCAATAGTTAACCTATTGTTATGGTTCAATTGTTATTTTGACTGTTGTTTATAATTGTATCTTGTGTATCTGTAGGATAAGCGCTCTGCCGAAATTACAGTTTGCATTACAAACGAGTTCGGCCTCTGATAAACGGCCTATAAATCAGATACTTGGCCGGCGATCGCGTCAATATTCGCCTTTCATGCAACCAATTTTATTTTGCTGCGCTCAACGGGTATAAATCACGGCTCCTGATGGCCAAAACGGGGTGCAATGGGCCGAGGATGGATGATGCTGTTTCTGCAACAAAATGTCCCAGCATTAAACATCAGCGATGGCATAATTTATGGGAAAGCCCGGATTCCAGGCCCGCGATGCCCGGAGACAGATGTGACATCGGCAGTGACCATCGTGACATTAATGCTGCCCTTCAGGCGTGAGCTTTCGGAAGCTAATGGATGGCCATCGCTAAATTAAAGAGTGTGTCACGGATTTAATTCTGACATCCTTAACATTCATACGTCTAGGTAAGATTTAATGAAAAACTCTTCGGGATTAGTGCAAAAGTAACAATAATAATAAATGTGTTTAATAAATTCATATTCCTTTCACGAAAATACAAATTGTTTATGTAGTCACCAAAAATTATCTCTTAAAGTGTAGATTAAATCTATAGAATATTAATATTATTTATTTAGACCAATATTTCTAATTCATAGTAAGCCAGATTTAAGTCGTGTTGGGGTGTTTTATGAAAAAGTTTTAATAACTCGCTCGGAGTGCATTCTAAAATATTTTCGCACCTCATGCCGCCGTTCCCCGCCGACAGTTGTAAGCCAACATTTTCGCTCGACTATTGTTCGGCGAAAAAGTTCATGTGTCCGTGCAATGGAGTCGGAGTCCTTTTCCTGCAGCAGTTCCAAGTACATCCATGTTGATAATCCCACTTCACATACTTTTCCCCATCCGCTCCACGCACTGCATTTATATGTGTGCGAATCGAGCGAAAAAATAAGGGGGATGATGGGGCAACGGGCGACGGCATAAAAAGTTGCAGTTAAACTTTTCAGCATTTGTCAGAGAGTCAGAGGATTTGTTTGCCTTTGGGGCTGGCCAAAGCCAACATCCTGCCAGCTCCGGAGCTGGGACTTCGCCTCCATCAGGCCGTCCGTCCATCCGTCTGTTTGTTTGTTTATTTTGCCCGTACGTCCCACTATTTGTTTTCTTTCCAATTTTGTAATTTCAAACTTTTTCTATTGATTTCTTGGCACGCATGAACACCTTGGGCAGCAACGACAGCCGGCAAAGTTGGCAAGTCCCTGAAGAAGGGGTGGGGATTCAATTTAAGTTGCGGGGACTCCCCCGCAATGACCATGCGTGGCAGCAATGCACACAGGAAAAAGAGGAGTCCATAAAAAGAAAGCTGGAAAAATGCGAAGGAGTGAAGAAAGTTTCCAATGCACTTAACACTCTGTTCGCAGGCGAGGCAGGAAGAGGATGGCACGAAGGAAAAACTGTCAATGGCATTGGCAACACATTTATTAATGTGTCAATCGGATTGAAGACTTGCCTGAGCCAAAAGCGAACGATAAAGTTTTCATCCGGAAAAGGATCTGCGGCTAGGATTAGAGTTTCCTTTTCTCAAAAAAAAATTCATAGATATTTTCATAGAAAAAACTATAACACATTATTTTGTGTATTTTAAATAGCCCCAAAAAGAAACCAATTAAAATTACTTTTCCAAGTTCAAGCAAACTAAGATTTTCGATAATAGAAAAGAGGGGTAATATTTGTATCTGATTCCTGGCCCCATGTTAATCAATTTTCCACAAAAAGAAAACAAATGGAAGCATTAGGAACCACAAAACGATTACATGACCCGGGTCTCCAATTCCCAGTCACAGAGGAATTGTAATTATTCGAATTGTTACTCGTCGCTTGCCTAATGACTATTAGCTAAATGAAAACATTGCGTGCCGGCGACATTTTATTCGAGTGCACCACCCGCGCCACCCGGAGCAAAGGGAACCACCGGGGACCGAAGCTTTATTTGCTATATTTCATGCCTGCCTGCACTTATCTCCGATTGTCCATCGGCCGGAGCGGCCCGAAACCGCCGACTGACTCCGGCCAATGTAATTTGGCTCGGTCGGAGCTTCGATTCCACTTTATGTTCTAATTACTTGCACAACACAAAAACGCCACTTCAATTTGAATTAGAGTGAGTGTTGGCCGCTCACTGGCGGCCGCCTCCTGTTCCCGGTTAAGCCCTTATCCTGGCCACAGTTGGCGCCACAACTTTTAATTACAGCAACACAAAATTGCAGATGCAGTGGTGCGGTCCCCCTGGTCGCAAGTCCCCGGTAGCCACTTTCAATTCCATTCCCATTCGTATTCCCATTCGAAATCCCTGGAACGGCCATGCCAATGGCGAATCCAAAAAGCATATTAATTGCGCGCTGCGTAGGCGTCGCCTGTAATGGTCTATAATCGATTTAAGCACTGGCATTATGTGGCCGAGGGTCTAAATTGCAATTTCGTGTATGACAAATGGGTTTTCGGGTTTTCTGGATATTACACTCGACGCAATAAACAGAAAATGGGCGGAAAATGGTGAGGAAAAGTTTTGAAAACTCTATCTAAGCGCAAATTTTATTCAGTGAATAATAAAATCATGTTTCAGTACATGGTAAATTACAGTCTCAAAACGATTTTTTTTTACTTTTTGGCTCTAAGCAAAGGAACATAATTTTGCTAAGTGCATTTAACTGATATTTGTTGTTGGGCAAGTCCTGCAAATGAAATTTCCTTTTTAAATAGACTTTGCTTGGCAGCCAAAGAGAAAACCCAATCGATACTCGCATTCATCCAAAGTATCTGGCCACTATATCTTTGCGTTCTGGCCCAAGTTCACTTCCAATTAGAAGCTGTTGCGTGTAGCAATTGACCATCAAAATCAGTCCAAAGGAGACAGTCTCCCCCAATCTGCATGGCCACAAGTGTGCGGATGGCCTGGCCATGGGGTAAGTGTGCGGCTTGATATATGTATGTATGCCGGTTCAGACATATATAGTGAGCCACCCAGGGCTCGTTATTGTTGCCGCTGGCTTCCCCGTCAACTGCAGCTGGTGGTGGCTGCACCACAAAATTCAACGCAATTTGTAAAATGAAATCGATTCAATTGATTGTTGACTTCGACAAACACACACACACACCCCACACTCGCTCACTGGCACATGCATTGTGTAACATACACACAGGCACTGGGAAAAATAAACCAATTTATCGATATAATTAAAAAATAAAGCAAACTTGTTAATATGATTGAGATTTTGTTGATTAATTGGCTTAATATACACATAAGCCTCTACATTTTATAATTTTTAAAAAGTCTCTAGCATAAATCCATTACTAAGTGAATCGTATTTATATATGATTAATAAAATTATTGCACAACCTTTGCCTTTAAGAAACCCACATTCTTTTTTCCCTTACATTTCTTTCTTCTTCTTTTCTTTCTAGGTATCTTAGTAATACAGCAAAATTTCCCTCTGTGCAGAACCATCATCCTGCAATGGGATGAGTGGGAAACGAGCGGGCAGAGAGTAATGCCGGGCGACGTCGGTGACAGGTGTCTGAGGGTGGACGTGTTCATATCGTTGTCGTACTGCGTCCTCTGTTCTGTCTCTCTGTGTGTGCACTGCACTTTGCTTGATTAAATTTCAATATTTACTAAAATGTCGCCGAACTCTTTCTGACAGCTCTGTAAATTTCATAACCGGAATCGACATAAAATATGGTCAACTGCGTGTAAATATAAGCTTGACAAGCGCATAAGTTGACTCAAACGGCTCGCGTTTTTTTGTATCCATCGCCTTTGGTCGCTGGTAATTTGTTATAGTTTGTCAAGTGCTTACAGCAACAAATAGGACATAACCCCCTAGATTTAATGGATAACTGATGTTCAGATCTGGTGAAAGCATCAGATGGCTAAAGTAATTACTCAGAATAAATGCTTTGCGTTTGCCAATCAGAGTGATTCATTCGCAATCATAATTTTGAATTACATAAAAATATGAGTTTACAAACAATAGGAGAGGGACTTTTTTTGTTTATTATTAATGGTTTCGCTGATTGATAAATAGCAGGTCATTAAACACCTTAGATATATAGTTTTAAAGGAACATGTTGAATAGTAAAAGTAAATGTAAATGCTTAAACGTCAAGTTCAAGTACAAAAATTGTGAATCGGGTTTGCCTTTTCTCTTACAGCATAGCACCTACATTTATTGTAAAAAGAAATCGTTCCAGACCAGTGTTTCTTTTATTTTCAAGAATAATGGACTCCCATATGAAATCCGAAGAAGAAAGTTGCCAGAGCGATCAGTGAGTTTTCCGCGATTTAGTGCTTCTCCGCCTTATTAGTAAAATTATTGCAGAGAAGAGTTCAAGATGAAAGACAGCCTGTCGGACGATGACAAGCCCGTTGAGAAACTGTCCTATCTGAACAAGCTGTTCGATAAACTGGTCCTGACTGAGTCTAATTCTGGGGACTCAGGCGTTGGGCAAATTAAAACGGAGACCGTTGCTCCCGAGATAAACTATTTTCAGAAATTCTTTGGGCCACCCAAAGATATTTGCTGGGAAGAGGCCTCGAAGAAGGGCGATCCTGTGGGACCCGAATTTGAAATCGACTATGAAAACATCTTCAAGGATTTGAGCAAGCTGGCAGAGGTGGAGAAGCAAATCCAGCTGCTCTACAGACCCTTCATATGCACTATGGACTTTAGTTGCCGATTTAACCTGTACGAGCTGGCCATCCTGATGCCCGATACCCGCTTCGATCCGGGCAGCCATCCCTCCGTGTCCGTGAGGCTGGACAATGCCCAGGTGAAGATATACGCCGGTGGCAAAATAGTGTCCACCGCCCTTTCGACTGATGCTGCCCGAAGTGCCCTATTCAAAGTAATCCGGATGGTGCAGGAGATGGACTACAAGCCGGACATCAAGGCCTTCAGCAAAAATGTTGTGCATGCTTCCTTCTGTTTGCCGTTCAAGATCGATGTGAAGCTGTTTTCGCAACTGTATGCGGAGCATGTGACCAGCAACTCTAAGAGGCGGCCATTCGTTACGTACACCACCGAAAATGCGGGCGTAAGATTCGCTATATTCCCCACTGGCTTCGTCATGGCCCTTCACTCCAGCTGCCACAACGAGACCCGCTCGGCCATTGCTGCCTTGTTGCCGATCTTGGCCAAGGTACGAAACGGGTATCCCACGGCAGCGGAGCTCCAGGAATGGCTGGCCGGAGATGTGAACTATAAGTTGCTGTGGGAAAGGAAACTGGAAGAGGACAGGGAAGGTCTGTTGCTCTATTCGTGACTTGAGGCAACCTAGACTTTTTCGTTTAAATAGATTAAACTATTTAAAGAACTAATGTCTTGATAAGCTTCTCTTATCTTTCTGCTAATTACTAAAGAGAAACTCTAATTTTAATCGGGATATTATGACATTCCGAGCTTCCGGTTTCCGGTTTTCGTTTAATTTTTTTCTGTGAAATCTAGCGAACATTTGTCATAAGGCAAAGTTCTGCACGTGCCCTGTTTACACTCGCCGGCAAGCTGGGCAAGTTGTTTAAATACGTGATTTATTCGGCCGCCAGCTGCTGAGCGACCACCAAACAACCAATGACACTCCACTCCAACTAACCACGGGCTATGTAGAGAAGGTATGGGATGGTATAGGGCCTAGGCCCGGGGCCAAAGTTACTCCTTCGAGAAGCGAGCTCTGGCAAAAACTGAAAACAAGAAACAAATGGCCAAAGAAGTTGCAACTGAAGCTGCAACAGGCGCATACATAAATAACGAAACATTTTCGCACACTTGCCGGAACTTTTCCGAGGAAAATGTCACATTATGCGGAACAAGTTGCCGCCTTAAACACGTTTCCGACGTGCTGCAGCACCTTTCCAAGTGTTCCGGACTTTTCCGGGAATTTTTCGGTTGGAAATATTACGGGAAGTCATATATTAAGAAATTTAAGTAATTTCAAGAGAAAAGAGAAGAGTTTGGAAGAGGTTTCAATGAATATTATTCTAATGATTTGAGGGATTTTCACTTTCAAATTATCGCTCATCAAGTTTTTATCCACCATTTTCTACTCATTCTAGAATTTCATTATTTTAGGTCGATATCTCTTCTCTGTTTAAAAAGACCACAACGAAAACTTTGTTCATTAAAAGTGCACACATCTTCCATGGCATTATCAGTGGCTTGTAATCTTCGGAATTTCTGTGCTTCCACACAACAAATTGAACAAAGAAACTCCATCACATGTACGAAGCACAAGAGTGCCAGGGGATATCCGATTGGGACAAAAAGAAATTACGATGGAAGAGCAAAATAATACGCAATTTATCTATTTTTGAGGTAGGCAAACTTCGATGGCCCTAAGCGCTTTTGGCCAAAAATTTGCGGAGAAAAACCACCAGAAAGCGAAGGAGGAAAACTACCAATACGATACGATGGCGATGTGATGATGTGGTGGTAGCAATCGGGCAAGGGAATCCGGGGAATCCGATTAAAAAGTTGAACCATCAAAGTTTAAGAAAAGGAGGCGGGCGATGGGAGACGAGAGATAGAGGGACTTGCGTTTTATGAATTATGCATTCTTGCCCGGGGACTTTTTGCTTCAAAGCTAAAAATTATCCACTCGCCCGGCTAACGAAAAGGGTTGCGGTTGCCTTTGAAGATTAGACAACTTTGCCAGAGTAACTGTTTTCGCATTTATAAGAGCCCATAAACTGCATAAGCAAAGAAACCGTATTGAATTTGAAATGTTCTCTGTCCAGGAACTCCTCCTCTCGCATAAGGATTTAATAACAGTGCGAAATGTCAGCAGATAGTTGCCATTTTCCGTTCGCTTCCGTCTGTGGTCAACCGCAAAGATTTTACACTCAAAAAGGTGTGGCAAGTGGACCTTTGCAATTTTAATAACTACTCAAAAGTGGCAAGCTCGTTCGTTAACCACCAGGACAGGGCAGGACCGGACAGGACACACACTCCGGCAGGTCTCACAGGGCTGCAGCAAGAGCTGCACTAAAGGACTTTTTGCATATTTAACAAACTGGAATTTAAATGAAAATTAATCCCAGTCCAGAGGCTGTGGCTACCCCGTTCCCGCAAATGTGTTTGCTTTGAAAAATGAAACTGCAAACGAATAATTGCTTGTGGAATTTCTCACGTAAATGATTCGTTTACCTTGCAAACCGAAAAAACATATACGACTTTTCAATTAAGTCGAACTGAGAGGGTTTTCAGGGGAAGGAACTGTACAAAAAATAATGCCAATACTTTCAAAAATATCCCTTATCATTCCACTTGTCCTCTGTCAATAAAATGCGTATTTCTCGGGACTTGGGGGTGGAAAAACATAAATCTAAAATTCCAAGCGCCAATAAATTTTCATTTTGATAAACCCCCATAAGCCTTTTCATGGCCGAAAACAAACTTCTGTGATTTATGAAGTTCTCGGCTACTGCTCGACTCCTTGGGCAATAAAACACAGAGTCCCATCACTGCCATCTATGGACGCGATACAAAACTTTTGGCTTATGCCGAGCTCCTCTCGCTCCCTCCGCTCATTTTCGAGCTCATAAGTATACCGATTTTAAAGACTCAATTCTCACGACCAAAAAAAAAAATAAGAATCACTAATGTTTATGAGCCGTACGAGTGTTTTTCCGGCCATAAAAAACCTAAAAGTTTTTGTCGCAAATAAACCGAAGCGTCGATGCGCGGCATATATTTTTAGTGTTTCGTAAAAAAGCAAAACAAAAGAAACTGCAATAAAAACTGTTCGTCTGTTAATACAATTTTCATAAAAATCATTCATTTAAATTACAATAAAACTGGGTTTTTTCGCAGTTCGGTCACAGCTTGTCCTGATGTAAATCCATAAACAAAATGAGACATGTTCGCCCTCTAATGTTGCTGATTTTCGCATGCTGCGAGGGTTAGATTTCTATAACGATGGGGGACATGTCATCATGCCTGACATTTGCGTCAGCTGGCGATCAAAGTCAAATTAAATTGAAACAACTTTTCGACGTGGGTCCTTTGCCGCACATATTGCGCATGGAATATGATACTGGCTGTGAACAAAGGGAATTGCTTAGTGCCAATTATGGATTTCGTTTTTTGTCGGTCTGCCCGAAACGTGACCAAATAAATCGAGCAAAAAAGTCAAAAAGCTAAAGCTAAACAAGTGCAACTGCTTTTTGCCATAATTTTGTTAATGGCATCCATGCACAATACATGCGATTCCTAATCCCACGATTATTCGGGAATTTATTCACAAACGTATTTATCTAATTTGCATTTACATTAATCGATTGACTTTGGATGTAGGGCTCCATCCATTCATTTATTAATGAGTTAATTAGCGCAATTACTGCGCCGGCCAACACTGCGTATGCGCGATGCCCCAAGCGGCGAAAGGTAGTTGCCTAATTCAGTTGTCTAGATAATGTCGGCCACTCGATACAACTTGCAAAGGAAGGCGTATAGATGGTTCATCCATGGTACTTCGCTCTGTGTTTACTTCTCCTGCTGTTTCCTCGATCTGGGCTCATTCCGGTATGTTCAAAAGGATGAAAGGCTGCGGAAACATAGCACATTTTGGCAATGGATAGCCGTAGCTATGTGCATCAAACTCGGCCTACTCTGGCTGGAGTTTCCATTTATATTGATATGCTTTGGCTGGTTGTACTTGTTGCTAATCGGAGAATCCAGCCAGTTTACTGAAAACAATACCTACTACTGGGTGCACTTGGTAGCCATAATCGTGATGTCCAGTATATCCACCCTGCAATTGCTGTGGCTCAGCCATAGCTCAGCCTACAGTGCCCTTGTTGTATCCATAGTTAATCGAGTACTTCATATAAATCGCCTTGTGAAGAGGAATTTCGGGGATGAGCACTTCTACTCTGATGACTCGCTGGTTCTGCTCTTCCTGCTAAAGGTGGTCCTGACGATACACCACATTCTGGCTCAGTATAGGCCCCATGAAAAGAATATGATAGGTGTTCGATATCATGCCGTGAATGTGATCCTTTTCGAGATATTCTACTGCTCCTACATGCTGTATCAGTTGCTCTTTCTGGGCTGGCAGCGGACCCTGCTGGCCTTTCTGGAGTCCTACATCGCTATTGTACAGGATAGAGGTTCTCCCACCCCAGATTGCTACCGCAAGGTCATAAACGTATTCGACATTTACGCCCAAATGGGCGGCATCCACTTCCGAGTGTCCAGTGCTTGGCTAAGGGTTTCCTCGATGTTGTTCGTCAGCGTGTATTACACGGCCCACGAGGCCACCTTTACCTTTTACTGTCTGTTTGCCATGTCCGAGATACCCTTATTTACCCGAGCCTATTTGGTGATCCTAAACAAAGTTGGCACTTGTCTGCATCCACTCGTTGCCGTTCTGCTAATGGGTATGGCCAGTGATCGATTGAAGCACTTTGAGGCTCAGCTCTGTGAGAAGATCTTCCTTATTGAGTTGCTTCACTCAGAAGACGACCATTTGATTCTCCAGCAGTTTGCCAGACTTATCAGCTGCAAGGTAAGTTTGTTATTAATTATTCTTTTATAGATTAAAAACTTGTAGTAATACCCTCACAGCATCAAAACTTCCTGCTACAGCAACACTCATTTCCCATTCGTAACTTCATCTGGAACCGGGGCTCCATCTGCGATCGGGATCTGGTCTTTGACTTGTTCGTTTATCTCATCATCAATGCCACTACGTATCTGCAGTTTTTGATTGGTGATAATACCAGCATATGTGAAGAAGCACTGTAAATAAAGAGTATATTTAATAGAATAAAATGTATTAGTATACAGACAATAAAAAGTGTACCTATAATTCCAGTGTAAATTGTCCTTATTTCTCCTTCCCATGAAGTTAAAGTAAAAATTCTGAAGTCAACTAGCTGAGTCATAAGATTGATAATTAAACAAAACATTCCAATTGAAGGGTGGTTAAATAGAGTGCCCCATAATGTAGCTCCAATCAGTTGCAATATGCGGTCCTTGGAGTGTCTAACCCGTCGATTTCTGGCCGGAGCATTCTGGCTAATGGGCTTGCTACCGCTGCCACCGACTTCCCAGCTTTATTGGCTGATTCTGTCACTCGGAATCCGCAGCTTTTGGATAGTCTATATATCCTATTTGCTGAGCGTCGGTTTTAGCTTCAAATCGGTAGCCATCGAGAATGTCGGCAATGTGGTGGGCACTGCATTGTTCATGGGCAACTCCGTTCTGGGTTTAATGCTCCTCCTGGAGAGTGTGCTGAAGCAGAGGACGCACACCCAGCTGGAGGATTTGCGCTTTCAGTCAGAGTTACAGCTGCAGCGGCTTGGAATGTTTGGAAGGCGCCGCCAGGCGGGATACCTTCTTGCCTTGATAGGTACCCAGCTAATTTGCGATCTTGTGAGAGTGGCCATCAATGATTCGGGTGTGGTATCGCCCGTTTTCTTCATCTCACTGCCACTGTCATGGCTGCTTCGCTTTCGTTACGTCCAGCTGGTGCAGCACGTCATGGATCTGAACCAGAGATCCCTCCAACTGCGACGCTCCCTGCTATCCCTGGCCTCCGGTAACGACCTCTGGCAGCCGTACGGAGTGCTGGAGTGCCGCCAGCTCCAGACCCTTCGCACCACCTACGAGCGAATCTTCGAGTGCTACGAGGCGCTCAGCGACTGCTACGGATGGGGCATGCTGGGACTCCACCTGGTGACCAGCTTCGAGTTCGTGACCAATGCCTACTGGATGCTGACGGGCCTGTACGAGAGCCAGAACCAGAACCTGCTGAGCCTGATCTTCAATGGAGCCACCGCCATCGATTTCGGAACTCCGATTGTCACTTTATTTTGGCACGGCGATGCGGGCGCTGAAAATGTAAGTTAAAGTTATAGTTTAAGAGGTGCTTAGCCCCAAGACTTAAGTGGACAATCAATCAGCGCCAGCCCTAACGTCCCTCGATACATGAGTCTGCCGAATCAGAGCTAATTAACAATGACAATGATGAATTGGCAGTAAGCTAAGTACTTCTCGGGCCTCATTCGTGTCAGTAGCCATGTTTCCACTGACCAGATTACAAGTCACCTCGCGTGTTGTTCTCAAGTTGCTTCACCTTGTCCTGGTGGTCTTCTCTTTGAGTCCCAGTCGAGTGCCACGTCCGATTCTATGGATTCGTCTGATTGGCTGGGTAGCCTGGTACGTTTTAATCTGGATGCGGAGTGTGCATGTGGCTAAGACGATGGACTGCGATCTGGACTGCATGCTGCGACATATGCTGACGGTGTTCCAGACGGCATCGCACGCTTTCCTGGTGGTCAGCACATTCATCCAAGGTTTTCGCACCAGTCAGGAGGAGCCGCCGGGTGAATTGACCATCATATTCGAGGCTTCAGATCCTTGGGTTGCCTTCACGGTCCTGGGGATGCTAGCGCCTATGTTTGGAGTTCAGTATTTGGTGTGCTCCAATTTTCCTGGCTATGAACGTCGCGTCTGGCTTTATCACCTGAAAACCTTGCCCAGCTTCTTGGCTCTGCAGCTGCAGATTGTATTCTTTATCTCAGAGGTAATGGAAGTGAACATCCGAGTACGTTTGGCCAAACTTCAACTGGTGATCCTGGCCAGGGAACTGTCCAGTCGTTGGCCTCAGTGCAAATATCAACCAGATTTCTTGGATCGGCAGAGCTATCGAATCGAAGCCCTGAAGCGGCGCTATAACGAACTCCACAGTCTGTACGATCGGATCAACGACAGCTTCGGTGGCAGCCTGCTCATCATCATTATTGTTTTTTTCGCTGACTTTGTGTGCAATTCCTACTGGCTCTTCGTGGATGTTCGAACGACTTCGAAGCGTCGAGTTAATGCCGTTCTGGTCAAAATGGGGTTTATTTTCAATGTGGCCCTGCAGATGTCGGCAGCTTGCTGGCACTGTCAGCAGAGCTATAATCTTGTGAGGAGACTTTCGTTTGTCCTCCTTTTTATTTGTGTTTAATGGAAGTCATTTTTCTTTAGGGTCGCCAGATCGGTTGTCTTATTTCCAAGTTGGTGAAACCCCAGGGCAGCAAGCGATACAATGAGCTGGTGAGCGAGTTTTCCCTGCAGACTCTGCATCAACGCTTTGTGGTCACCGCCAAGGATTTTTTCAGCCTCAATTTGCACCTTCTCAGCAGCGTAAGTAAATGGTTCATATGAGATTTTAATATTATTTATTAAAGAGTCTATTTAGATGTTTGCGGCTGTGGTCACTTATTTGGTCATCCTTATACAGTTTATGTTTGCTGAGAGGAGCGCTGGGGGTCATTCGGGTTAAGTATCCGTGAAGGTTTTACAAGTAATTTTAAAATATATTATCTTAACCCTAGACGGTCATGCTTCGTCGATTCGACGACGCAAAATCACAAAAGATCAAA
>JAEIIL010024410.1:5745-23233 GCA_018905715.1 Drosophila lini | reverse complement strand
AAGGATACTTTATGTATATTTTTTCTATGTAGATTTTTCCCACTTAACAAATATCTAAAGAAGTTTCTATAATGATCCGTAGTTGTTGAGTTCTTAATTAAAATAGACCCCTCTCTTCCTGAACTCCCTTCCCAGTAATGAATATTCCACTTAAATAGTTTATTTAATTAAAAATTAGTGTACGTAATTTTTTGTTATTTCAAAACATGCAGTTAAATGCAATTTTTGTGTGTGCAACGGACCCTGAAACGCAACAAGGGTTACAAAAAGGACAGCGCGTTGGACGGCTGTCGGGTTCGTTTGTCAGTTAATGCGAGAGCGCTCTCATACAAATAGCATTTCATGGGCGGGGCCTTCGAGTATTTGCCCAGAGGATGGCAACAATTTTCGGGGCCCTCCATTTGGCTTATTCGGATTTTGGATTTGGGGGGCACTGGGTACATAGCTGGTTGCTACACAGAGACAGAGAGAGAAAGGGGGGAGTGGAAGTGGGTACTTACCATTTAGGACATGCACACGCACACTGGCAACATCTGCATTGGAGGGCGCACAGGAATATTTGCCCGAATCGGCCAGATCTGCATTCTGGATGAGCAGAAATGAGGTTGTCACATCGCCCTTTTCGGTAATTACCGACACGCCGCCTCTTGATGAATCATAATTAATGACCTGCAAGTGGAGAAGGAGGAGATCAGGGGCAAGTCGTGAGTACATTTCGCATACACAATAATGTCAAAACAATGAGGGCAAACAGCGAATTTCTTGTTGCGACGGCTGTTTCACCGACATTTTCTAATGTCTTTTTTGTTGGCTTTAAAATTGGAGAAGAATATCAAAAAAATATTTCTTAGAAATTAGTGAAAAATAAATAATTTAAAATAATACAAGAAAAGAACGATTTCCACTTTAAATATCTTTTATTTATATTTTTAAAAAGTATCATTAATAAAATCTTAATATTTTCAAAGAGAGCTTAGAAATTCTTTCAAGAAAATGTAGAAACTTAAATAAATCTCAGAAAAAGGCCAACACAAATCTCTTCTTCTCATCATCAGTGTGCAAAATATACCTTTGAATTGCAAAATAATTAAAGGTGTAAGAAAATACACGAGAATTGACAACAGCTGCCATTGACTGACACCCCTGGAAATTGTGATTTTAATTGGAATTCGATGACTCTGTGTTCGTGATTAAAGTTAACTCTCGACATCAAAGATCGCGTGAAGTTCCATGCAAATCAGGCAGACTTAAGCGGAATATATATACATAGGAGCAGGAGCAGCAGGAGCAGCGGCAGGAGGCTCCTCCTCATTATGGTTATTGCTTGCCATCCCGATTATCGATCTGTGCATGGCGGCAGGATAGGATAGCATGGAGGTCCTGCCGCTAACAGCAGCTGAATGCATATTAAGTTGCTCCCCCCCCCTGGCTGACAAAAACAAATACCGGAATAATTTGCCAATACAGCAGCGGCAGGGCCAGAGAGGGTGCAAAGTTCAGGATACTCGTAGCAAGGAGCTGACAGAGAATTGATATTAACACATAATGCCGCTGACAGGGCAAAGACTTTGGCTGAAGGACTAAAGCCAAAAGCCAAAGCAGAGCAGAGAACAGAAAAAAAAAAAATAGAAGGCTAAAAACAGCAACGGAAATGAGATGTGGCCCACAACCCCTTGGCCAAGTCGCTTCGGGGCCAACTGTCTGGCGCATAATTTGCCGTCTAATCCCAACTAATCGACAACATTTGCGATACTATGAAGAATGAAAGAAAAGTTAGCGTCACTGCTAATGATGACGATGGCTAAATAGATATAGACATAAAGGAGCATACAGCAGGAAATTGGCTAAAATGAATCCATTGATACCGATTAGGGTAATGCTTTGATTGCGCAATCACTGGGCAAATACGAGAGTGATTTTATTAACTTATTAAGGATTAACTTGGGGAATGAAACAATTTCTAAGTACAAAATATAGTTTTTAAATTGTATATTATTTTTACTATCATTTCCTCTTTGTTACAGGTTCATCATACCCTCTCTACCCTAGGTATCAGTCATGAAAACAATGAAAACGACACAAACTTTGTCGCAGAAAACTTTTCGGCTGGTGAAAAGTTTGCCTATCAGTCGGGACACGATATCCGTGGCCCCATTACTGCTGACTCCGGCATAAATATCATATTTGTATTATAATATTTTGCCCTTCGGCTCAAATTAGTTAATGAGTGGGCGGCAGTGGGGTTGGGTTACAGAATTGAGGCGGAGTACAAAAAAAAAAATAAATGCGAATCTGCAGTTTGTCATTTGATAAATTGAAAAAACATTTTGCCACAGAGCGAGCTTAAAAATTCATGGCGTGCCGTTTGCAATTTTCATGACAACTGCAGCTGGTTCAGTTCAGTTCAGTTGAGTTCAGCCGAGTTGGCTGGGGCTCATCCTGACTTGTCCAATCGGGGGATCCGATTGGATGGGAAATGTGGCAGGAAAAGCAGCAGGCACCAACAAAGCGAAACAATAACATCCAGCTGGATATATAACACAATGGCCAAAAAGTATGTACATATAAAATATTTGTGTAAAATGTTTGTAGCTCATTGAAAATGCGCATATATCCGATTTATGTGGCACTTCTCGGCACAATAATCGCCCGCATATTTCGAGCATAAAAGCCAAACAAACCGAAGGCCGTAAAAATCCACAGTACATAAAACTGAAATGTGAGAGGCGAGTGCCCAGCGATTTGAAATTCCACTTGAATATTGGAGAGTAAGCAACCTGAAGAGGCAACTGGCTATAAGCCGATGGAAAAATGCCAAATATTTCACGGAATTAGCCCCATATGCCACGTGTCCTGTCGACTTGTGTGACCTCAGGAAAGGACGCAGAGGACGCCAAGGCATGCAACACGTTAATTACAATTAGCCAGCGGAAGTGCAAGGAAAAAGTGCTGCATACATTTCAGCTGCGGTGCAAGAGTGGAAGTGCATCAACTGAGTTTATCCATCCATTAAACTAATTAACAGCAAATTTGCATGGATCGTAAATAATCCGTGTGCCCAGGGCAGGCAGCAGGCAGCAGGCAGCAGGCAGCAGGGAGCACGGAAACGAAGGGGGCAGAACAGGAAAGGACTTTACAAAAGCCTGCAGCAAGGACGCGTTAAGGTTCCTGCGGCGCACACGGACAGGTGGGCCAGCGCAGCAAGGATTTTAATTAGAAAATTCCAGGAATACATTAAAATACGCCAAGTGGCCGGGCTGGCAAGAAGTGAGCAGCAGCAGCAGCAGGACCAGCCGTTGGTGGCAGGATTTGTGTGAGCAGCGCATTTAGCACGCTGGCATCCTTCGTTTTTTCACTCTGCATTTTTTGTTGATATTTTGTTTGGCTTTAGCATTGCAATTAGCGTGCAACTGTTGCGGATTCAGGCGCACTTAGCACTTGCCACTCTGCAATTAGCCAGCCATCCGTTGATGCTGCTTAACTTGGCTAAGACAACAGGGCTAATTGGCCGAAGCAGCAGGAGCAGTAGCAGTCGAAGGACACCTAAGCTTTGCTCCAAATAATGTCGATCTGAATATCCTCTTTCCGCTCTCCTCACCCCTCGCCGGTAATTTAAACATAACCTGTCCGCCAAGCGCCATTGACACAGTTCCCTCCCTCGTCCCTCCTTGGCATCGCATTTGCATTTGCATGTGTGAAGGACGCAGGATATGCGGGGGCGCGTTGATTCACTCATTAAAATAACAACAGCTGACGTTTAAATAACGCTGACGCTGACGTTGAGGGAGGAATCTGATGAGGGTTTCGCCAGACTCGACTCGGACAAGGATGTGATGGGGCCATACACATGTGTAACTTCTCCTGACACCCGGTGGCGTGTGAGCAACGAGTCGAAGTTTTACCAAGGATCGAACTTTTCGACAAGAGCTTCACTGGTCATAACTTGGCCATGACAAATATGTCATTGTTGGAAAGTTGATAAGAGCAATTAGAGAAGTTTAAAGAAGGCTAAGATAAATGAAGGCAATTGATATGTAATTGCTGAGTTCAAATTACTTATTCCAATTATATTTCAATCATAAATTAAACAGCCTTAAACTTCACCTTAAAATTAAATTATTTAAAACGTTTGTTGTGTCTCCTTAATTTACATTTTATTTATGTTTTTCAGATCAGTAGAATGAATTCTTTTAAATTTAATATAAGGAAGTGTAACTAACAAAAAAACATGTCTTCTATTATCCAAATATTATTGTTTTGAATAGTTTAAAATTAAAATATCACCTTCCTTTGAAACTATTTCTTAACAAGACTTAATGGTACACCTTACATGGAACTTAAATTGTAAGAAACACACATTTTTTTGCTGTCTTATTTATTTAGCATATTTAAAAGACAATGTAAATCTCAAACAAAAATGTTTGTTCAAAAAATTATAAAATGAAGACTGTAAGTATTTTTTATTTAGCTAATTGTTTTTTTAAGCCACCAAAAAATTAAGCTTGCGATGCACTCTCAGTGAGCACTTCAAAGGCTCTCGAAGGGAATGTAAGAATAAAGTTTAATTACCTCCTCGTGATGATACCAGAAGATGTAGGCCGGCGGTTCGGGGCTGAACTTTACAGTGCAAGTGAGATTTATGGTGCTGCCTTTATCAACGTGAAGGTCAGGACCTCCCAGGATGGTGGCCGTTGGCACTGGAGACACACATACACACACCGAAAAAGATAGAGAAAAAGGCGAGCAAAAGTAAGTGCATGAAAAAGCGTTGTTTTCGGGGCGAAAAAAAATAAAGGACGATGGTGATGACGATGAGCTGGAGTCGCCTAGGTGGGTCCTGGCTGGCTGGAAGGCTGCTGGCTGGCACTGTAGAATAATAAAGTACGAGATAAAATGGAATTATTGTCGTATAAAAACCAAGTCCTCGACGTTCCATCGACATCGCCATCGCCATCGCAATTCCTTGGCCGTGCGTGTTGCTCTCTCGTTTGCTGTGTGTAATTTATTTGTTCAACAACTTCGTTTTTCTCTTATTTTTTTTTCTTACTCATCTGCCGCTCGGCGAGTGCCCTTTGTTATTTGCGACGACAAATGGTTGATTTTTTATGAAGCCCGGGCTGAAACCGAAACCGAACCCGAATCGGAATGGGAATGGGAATCGGAGTCCTGAAATACTCACCGACGACATTCAGGCGGACGAAGTAACTGCGCACCGGCTGCGTCGATATCTGGCACTCGTACATGCCCGCATCCCGTTTCTGGGCCCACTTTATCTGGAGCGTCCAGTCCTCGGTGTCCTGGTGGTGAGTGGCCTGGAACCGCTGGTCGGAGGTGTATGTGTAGGAGCCCACGGTCAGTATGTGGATGTCGCGGTGACGGATCCAGGATACCTGCAAAAGGTAACCACCAACTCTGGGTAAAAACAATGGCAAACATTTGCGACTAAATTGAAAAGGTTGTACTTAGGAGGAGGTAGTTTTTAATCAATTTAAAAAGGAATTTAATTCTATTCTATTTAATTTAATTTATTATTAACTTGACTTGCTAGTTACGACTCCCCTTTTATATCTCAACTCGAGCCAGGCTTGGAATTTCAATTCTAATTCAATTAGCCAAGCGACACTAAAAGTTCTGGCCATATTTTAAAACTCGGGAAATCACAGGCCATTACTCTCCTCAACTCCCTGGTTGTCGCATTAAAAATGCAGCAATTGAAAACGAAGTGCCATCAAAATCGAATAAAGTACGTAGATTAAGCCGCGATGCAGGCGTAAAGGGTGTGGCGATAAAAAAGTTTTTGCATCTTTTCGGCAGGGAAATTTTTGGGGGGTGGGCGAACGTGACGTATGAGCAACGTGTGACGCACTTGCTGGAAGAAACTTCGAGAGGCTAAGACCCGCTGAATCTCGGCGGAATTACCGGGAAGCTGTTGCTGGAGCCACACACTGGTCGTGCTCGAGCTGTTTTGGCTTTGCTTAATTATCGCAAACTTTTTAAGTAGTTTGCGGTGCACAGAGATAACTTTGTAAGCTCCTGGACTGCCAGAGAGCTGGCGCTGTGCCGGCTTGTGTAAACTTATTAAGTCAAATGTAAATGCAAAATTATCGCACTTGACAGGCAGCAGGGTGTGTCTGCACCTCTGTGACACCCTCTAAAAAGAAGGCCCCCACAATGATGGGTGCGTGCGTGCGTGCGTTTAATTATACGAAATGTTGCTGCTGCACACTTTCGAGGGCCTCGAACAATAGCCGGGATGATGATGGTCTCTGCCTTTCAGTTTTAGTTCAGTTTGCGCTCTAGGAGTGCATAAAAGTGAGAAAAACATGGCCCTCTCGCACTTTTGACAACTCGCACAACACACCGCACACACTACAGCGACAACGCTGCCATTAAACAAACATTTTACGCAACAAATTAAAGCGTAATTAACAAGTGCACGCTGTGCTGCATGCGGTGCTGTAATGGAGCCACGCCCCCCGAGCCACGCAGCCCTCCCCAAAGGCGGTTGGTTTCATATTAGCAGCAACGCCTCCACAATATGAACAGCAACGTTGCACAGGGGGAAAAAAGATGTGGCAGCTTATTTAGGGAGAATTTATATAGGGTTTACTTTTAGGAATATAAATGAAATATAAAATATTAAAATAAAAATAAAAACAGGCTTCAATTTAAAGAAAAATAAGCACAGAAACTTCTTAAGTCAAAAAATAAAAAATCTATTTAAAGTTCGATAGCAGTTTCCTTAGTTTACATTTTATTTATGCCTAGAAACCCATCTTTTAGGATACCTTAAATTCATTCTATATTTATTATACTATTTTTTATTATTTAAAATATATTTTACAATATTTTTCTCTCTCTGTAAAACAGCAGAAACAGCAACAGCAATACAAGCAGCAGGCAACAACAGCTCGACATTCCGCTTCAAGTTGCAAGTCGTGCTCGGTTCGGGGAGCCTCTGAACTCCCAGGGAGGGCGGGGGCGGGCAGAGGGACAGGGGGCACTTTAGGGTGGTCTAGGGTGCTGCTGCTCTGTGGCGGGCGAAACTTTTGGGTCCGTGCAACTCGGACTGTGAGCCAAGTGCTGTTGACGCGTGCGGCGAGAGCAATTTCATGAAATTGTTTAAATAATTTCGCGCTCAAATGCAATTGAAAGTGCTGGGAAAAGGACGAAGGGGGCGGAGGCGGAGGCGGAGGCGGAGGGAGGCTCAAAAAGGCGCGCCCACTTGAGGTTGAACAGTTGATGTATGTGTTAGCCCCGCCAGGGTTGTGTGTGTGTGTGTGTGTGCGAGTGAGTTTGGACTGCCACTCGACGTCCCTCTTTTGTTTGGCAAGAAATTAAAAGTTGCGCCTGCAAACGGCATCCTGCAACGCCATCCGCATCCGCATCTCCATTTCACCATTTCACTCCCTAGTTCAGTTACAGTCCTTCCAGCAGGATCCACTTCCTGGTGGCGCATTTGTGTCAAGTACTCGCGAGCGTGTTGAAAGTTTGTTGGTTTTTGGCATCGCCTCGCATTTTCCCCGCAGCCCGAAAAAGGGAAAATGAGAATTGGCGAGCATCTATATGCAAATTTATCCCCGGGTGCGAATAAGAAGGATTCCCCTGGGGCTAAACGTGTGTGTGTGTGTGTGGCCCACTCATTAATCGCTTGCCGCTGCCACTGCCACTGTCTAATTATTCATAAACCTATCTGACGGGCATATTAAAAAACTTGAGCCTCCGTCACCTTTGACAATTATACATTTCATTAGGCACATTTTAAGGCTGGCAAGGGTCTTTCCCATCTGCTTCTAATTAAATGTTACAAAACGCTTCGAAAACGGAAAGCCCTCGACTTGTACAGAGGGAAAAATAACTTGAACTCTTGCTACTAGGTTTGATTTCCACAATTTAGTCTTAAGTAGAGTGTAAATTACACAATAAATATTAATAAAACCACAAGAAATATTTTATTTATATTTTTTATTTAAAAATCTTTATTATTTCAGCTCTCTCTGCATTTAAAAATATTTCATGCTTTGTTTGTGACAGCGGGAAGCTCTGGAGATTAAGCTCAAGCAGCAGGAAACAAGGCGAGGGAGAGGAAGTGGAGCTGCAGGTTGCCTACGGCCGACCTTTGTCTTGTGACCCCACCAAAAAAACCAGGGAAGGGAGCAATTAAAGCAGATAAACAAAGGAAACAATTGCAAAACAACAACGGCAACGGCAGCGGCACAGAAAAAAAAGGAATTGCTAAATTTCCCCAAGACAAAAAAACAACTTGGAGCCAACTTGAAAGTCGCCTTACCGCAAAAGTAAAATAAATGCAAGAGGCGGGGCTCTCAGAACTAATTAAAAATTTCGCCGTCATGCCAGGGGAATTACACTTTGGTCTACTACGCGTCGTCGACCAGGTTAGGAAATCAGCCAAGAAATCAACGCAGGCAAGGCGGCCAGAAACAAGACAAGAAAAAATTATTCCGCGCATGGAGAATAAACGAAACTTGGGACAAACTTTAATGGCAAGTCGACTCCTCGTTGTCGTCACGCACGACAACAAACTTTTCGACACGAGTACGCTGTTAACCCCAAAAGTCCCATACCAAAACACACACACAGAGGCCAGGTAAGCACTGAAACAAATATGTTTAACAAACTTGGCAGTAAAGGAAAATCTATGAGTTTTCAGAAAATATATTTTTTTAAATTTATAAAATATTATCTATTAATTAATTGATTAAAAAAGCCTAGCTTATAATTGGTTTTATTTTATTCTCCACCTAAAAACCTTTTCCTTTTCTCCCACTGCATCATCTTTAAGCCTAAACTCACCGTTTTGTTGGCCAAATTGCGCACACGGCAGCTGAGATAGGCGGACTTGCCCATGAGAGCGGTGACATTGCGCGGCGTCGAGGGATCAAAGTAGGGCTCCATCCATTTGGGATGCGTATAGGCGGCGGTGGGAGCGGTGGGCAGCAGCATGGCCGCCTGTCCAGCTGTCGGAGTGGTGGTCAGCAGGTCGTCCAGAGAGTTGTAGCCCTCAATGGGTCCCTGCACGCCGCCGTTGGTCATGTCTGCAACGAGAAAAACGGAATGTCAGGTGAATTTCGGTGTGTGAAAAAGTCAAAAGCTGCAAAAAAATAGACACAAATGCACCCGCCTAACCCCCCAGGTATATATGTCCTTACATATATATGCAAATTCAAGTGAGAGACCTTTTATCTTTGTGCGGTTCACCGCGAAAATATTAAAAACCCAAAGTGCAGCTGTTTGCAAGAAATTCGTGTAGCATGCAACCCACACTCTGCCGGCACAAAATGACATTTACATTCATTCACTCTCTCTCTCTCTCCAGGGGTTTTTACAGACTGAGTAACACTCTCCGGATGCAGTTCCATCCTATCCTCCACCCAAACTTTGCTCATTAAAAGTGCTCCGTTCTCTGTCTGTGGTCGAAAGGTGCATCCAAGTGGCCCCGGGCCATGGTATCGGGCCTGTGAGCCTTTGCTCTCAATTTTGAATGATGTCCGAGGGGCCCAAGCCAATGCGTTCTTAAAGCGCCAGACAGCGGCAAAAAAAGCACAGTGGGACAGGGGATATAAATATATAGCAGCCAGCATATGGATAATATATTTTAATATTTTATAAAACAAATAAATCAATATTCATTTGAATATATCACCAGATAAGCCTTTTTAATTGAAAGGAACTTTAAAAGTAGTATGCGAAAAATTCTTAATTACTTTGCTGACAATATTAAATTATTTTGTTGACTTAACTTTCCGTTTCTGCAATTATTGTGGCATCAGAGAAATTTCGTAAATTATGTTTATTAGTTATGTTTATCCAGCACCAAGAGCACTGTGCCACTGAGGTCCTTTGGCTCAGGATTTGCCAGGGGAAAGGAGAACCTGGGGTTTGAGGAAAAAGGGGGGCAACCTTCAAGCGAGTGAAGTGTTTGCGGTTGGCAAGTACAAGTGCACACACACACATGTGCACACATCGCAGGCGGAATTGTGTCACTGCTCACGCATACCCACAGAGATGGAAATACGCATATTGCAACCGCAAGTCTTCGCCTTTCCTCGCCATTTTATTTTTATTTTTTTTTTGCGGTCAACCCTTTTCACTGTCGAGCTCATGGTTATGCAAAATATTTGCACTCAAATCATATTTCAAGGATTAAAACTTGCATTCATTCGAAAACTGTTTTTCCACATGCACGCGCTCAAATGCTCACACGCAGACATACATAGAAACCCACAACTTTGGCTTCATTTAACAAAAGCCAGCTGGAATATACGCCCACTTTTCCTACTTGCGAGAGGGCGTGTCTGAGTCTTGAAAATTAGAAATTAAATATCGATATGGGGAATGAATGTGCTATGATTTAAGAAACACAAGTTGTGTATTTAATAGAGATTTAATAGATGGATAACATAACTTATTTAAGGTATTTATTCTACGGAAGATAGAGCTTAAAACATAACCATTTCAAGCATGAAATATATATTAATAAAAATATAGATATTCTGCTAGGATACAAATATGACTTAATATATCCTTTTACTCAAATATTACTGCATAACTTCTTGCCATCTCTACTCTTTAGCTCAATATGCTTAATGCCAGGAAATTTGAGTAAATGTGGCATTTAATTTAAGCAGCTCCACTTGGCAATTGGCATCTGTTGCCCCACAAAACAGTGGCTGCCGCACCACAGTCACCACTTAGCCAGCTGGCAATTGCTCCCCCCGTCTGTCTAACTGCATCCTGCTGCATCCGGAATCCTCCATCCTGCGAATCGCATTTGTTGCTGCTGAGCTTAGTGGTTTGTTAACTACTCGTATGTTAATGTTGCCTTTATTCCACCCACTGCGGCACCAAGACAACCAATGTGCGGCGGTGGCCGTTGCAAGCAGCTTTGGGGGGGGGGGGGAAATTATTATTATTCTTTGTTTAAGGATAATAAAGTTTGTTACTGAAATAAGAGATGCGCTGATCTATGCCGTCTTTAATAGAGAGAACACAGAGAGAGAGAGACATCAAAGAACTATTTTACCAAATTCTAGAGTTAATCGCCAGTGCTAACTTCTTTAATTTAATTTAATGTATTTATTATATTATCCTAAATAAATTTTAAGGCTAGATCATTTAGTTAGAAATTTTGTTAATTTTTACTGCAAAAATTCAGAAGTTGGATGATGTTGTGGAATGTAGAGTGAGATGCCATTGCCACATAGATAGATAGATAGATAGATAGATAGATAGATAGATAGCCAAGTGAGATGTAACCTGGCATTTATCTTACTTAATATTGATTTTGGGATGTAATATCTCAAATATTTCTTCCATTTCCTCTGAACCTGTACTTAAATACTAGAATTATTTTTAAAATTTTTTATTTAGTAAGCATTTCCTTCGATAAACCTTTTCACACACCCAACCTGACCGGCGCTTTAAGGGCTCCCTTTAAGAAATGGCAAATTCGAATTCGATTGCCACCGCTGAATGTGCCTCATTTGAGGCCTTTTTCCTGGGAAAGCTCCATGTGTGTAAGTGCGAGACGAGTGAGTTGCTTTCCACATTTTCCCGCCTGGCTTTTTCTCTCCTCCCTCGAAGGGAGGATGAGGAGGGCTTGGCTTAATCATTACGTGGGCTAGGTTCTGTGCCACCAGTCACCTCCCTCCCGGGACGCCCCCGCAGTCCGCCCTGCCTCCACATCCACACAATGACTTTGCATATTTGCCCTTAATTTTCGACAACGTTGACGAGCCGCCGCGTGGAGCAATTAAGAAAACTTTTGCAATTTTCACGCTTTTGTTTCGGCATTTTTTTTTTCCATTTCCAGTTTTTCGTAGAGATAGGGATATATACAGTAAATCCGCGGGTCCTGAAAGTCGACTGAAATGATGCGTAATGTGCAGCACTTTGAACCGTTGCCTCAATGAATTTTTGGGGCTGGCAAAGTCACCCTCTGCTTCCCTTCTGCCCCCCATAATTGCCTGCTTATGTTCCGGGGGATGTAATTTAGCAAAAAGGGGGGATTCCGAACGCACTTAATTGTGTTTAATGGCATTGAATTTCATAGTAAATATCGTTACATTTCGTTACATTTCGTTGCCTTCGCGGTAATTAAAAATCAACATTGGCTGGGAATCGAGTTACAGGGAATCCCCCCTTGCTTACTATGTATATATTTCCTCTTATTGCCAGTTCTTCTTGGTCTTCTTATACCCAGGAATTTGTGGGGTAAAAGGGAATACTTATTTTGGGGAAGCTTATGTGTTAGGCTTTATTTATGAAACAGGATCAGGGGTCTGCGAACGTATCCTTATAGCTTACCAATATTTATTACATTTTTTCTTAGATTCTTTTATTTATTTCTTTATTACCAGGTATCTCCCAGTCGAGGCTGTAACGTTCTCCTGCTGCCTAACTGCTTTATCGCACCACTCATTCGAGATGACGAGGGCAATTGGACGGGACTTGGACGTGGCCTGCCAGCGGCTCCTTGAGTAATGATGCCTTTTGACATTGTCTAAGCGATTTAATGCGTGGAATCGTGAGTTGGCTGGAAATCAAATGGGCATTGAGAGACGTTGGCCCTCGAATATGCACGCGGCCGCCACTTCACTCAACAACTCAACCCCACAATTCGGTACTCATTTATTTATGTGGAACACGGTGCATTGGGAGGCTTTTGTGGCCTCGCCGTCGCTGCTCTGCTCGGCTCGGCTCGGCTCTTTTGGCCATCATCGCTTGCGGCTGGGACGTCTTAATTAAGCTTAAATGATGCTGCAAAATTTATTTCATCTCGCACCAGGAGCAATATCGCCGTCAGGACGAGGCGGCGTCTTCTATACGCCGGCTGCCATGCATATAAATTATCCGCGCAAATTACACGGCACGAAAATTGAAATTGTGTATGTGTGTCGGAGCCAATGTGGGCGTGGCAATCGCAGGCTGCAAGCCCCTTGAACAGGCTGTCATATTTGTACGGCTTCTGCTTCTTCGCTTCACACATAATAATTTTTAATGCTGTTCATTAATTAGCGTCAATCGAGAGCAGCTTAATTGCTCGCATGATTACCCGCGAAGAAGTGAAGGAAAAAGTGAAGGCAGCACAGTGGAAACATAATGAAAGGCTGGCCAAGCCCCCTTTGCCAGCGGAGTTGATCGTGTTCTTCATAAAAGTTGAGCTTATTAATTGGGCATAAGTGATTTACAAGTTTATAAGTTCAACTTTAAAAGGTAAATATTATTCAAAAGATAACTTGTTTATGTGGGATTTATTAAAGATAAAATGCTGATGGCATTTCCGAGTCCAGGTGGCCTTTAAAACTTAAAGCTTGAAGCAATTTCACCACAAATTTTTGCATTAACACATTTCCAACTCTGAAATAAAATCAAATAAAGTGTCAATAATGCCTATTTAAATTATAATAATAATACGCTAATATACTTATTATTAATTCATAATTAAAGAAAATATAATTATCTAATAACATATGTACACAAACTAAACTACGTTCTGACCAACAATTTATTTTTCCCAATAACCTTCACGCTTAAAAGCTTCTTCATTAACATAAATAAATAAATGGACGAACAAAAACGAGCTGAATTTCTAATATTCGATTTTGTGTTTTATCTTGTTTTGCACAGTATTTATTAAATTTATACTCTAACAGCGTACAGTAAAGGAAGGAGTCATTTGTGACTCTATAAAGTTGTTAAATATTATTGATCAGCATTAATGGATATATAAATCCTATTCAAATTGTCAAAAATATACAGAAAATACGTTTTTATACTCTGAAAATAAATTTACAGATATATAAAACCAATCAACCAAACCAAAATTTTTTAAAATATTTGTGGCATCAACTAATTATTGACAAGTGTCCTACCTCTTTCGCTTCATCCTAAAAATCTCTATAAATATTAAAATAATTTATAGATAATTTATAAAAAATTAACCTGATTTTTGAAGATTATAAAATTGTCAAAAAATTCAATAAAATTCAAGATTTTTTAAATTATTCAGAACAATATTTAAAGCTAGTACAAAACAGCTTTCCAAAAAAATATTACAAATTTTTAGCTAAGATATAATTGATTTCTAGTTATATCCTCTTAACCAATTGTTAACTTCAAGGTTATACAGGCTTTGGCTTCCCTCAGCTTTGAGGTAAACTTCGACCCACAAAATTTATTTCTTTTCCCCGTGACGAGCCCGTAGAAGTATGCTATGAAAAATAAATCTCGACAGCCGCCAAAGGAAATAGTTTGTGCATGAGGAATTTGATGGTTCCACTTAATTTGTTTCGGGATACGACGGCACAGAGACACTAACGTGTAATCAAGACACATTCTCCCGGCTGTCTGGGGCAATTTAAGGGCTTAGCATCCTGTGTTTGCCGCTGTCTTTGTCTCTTGTTATCTTCAACCTTGATTGACAACATTTTTGTGCAGCGTTCTGGCCGTGGTTGTAGCCATTGTTGCTGTTGTTGTTGTTCCGGCTTGTTTGTCTTTGCATAGCCACTTCGTATGACAAAACATGCGATACGACACGACAACAAGAACAGGCAACAACTCACACACACACACACACACACACTACACTCACCGGCTCAGACACAAGCATAATTCTTGTTATGAAATATTCGTAAAATTCATACAAAGTACAAGCAAATGGCATGTGAGTAAGTTAAAAGAAGAGAGTGTGTACACGTAGAAAAAAACAAGGAACAAGACTAGGCCTTGGAAAGGATATTTGAAGAAAATGTCTTCAAGAAAATTTGATTCAAGAATTTTTATAATTATTTTTGTATATAAAAATTACAGAAAATATTAATAATACGACACCCTTTGTAAAGTTTTATAATATATCAGAATTATTTTCAAGTGTATGACTTGCCCAATCCCTCGGTTAGATTGTGTGCGAGTGTTTGAGGCATTGAAAGCCGAAAGCATAAAGTGAAGTTTATACAAGAAGTTGGCTGGGTTGTGGCTCCACTCTCCTGGTTCTCCTGGCTCTGGTCTCGGTTCAAGTTTAGGTTCGGGTTTTTGGTGCCGGCTCTGGTGCTGGCATGGCTTATCACCTCTGGCATGGGTTGAAGCTTATAATGAAGCATTGTTTGCTGCTCAAAGTTTGGCCAGAATGAAAAACAACAACTTCCAGGAGCAGGAACAGCAGCAGCAAAACAGCCAGGTTCAACACAAAAAGACGAGCCTCGGGTTAACTGAACTGTGGGTGGAGATGGCGGCCAAAACGGAGAGGCTTTAGCAGATATTAAAATAATATTTGCACTGACTAAAGTTGGGCGCATAAATGCATGTAGCTACTTACACGGAAAGCCAAACACAATAACATACAACACGGGGAGAAGTATCTATGAAATTTATAGATACTTGTTGTGGTAAAGAAAGGGGATGTTAAAGAAGGTTGTGTGATCGAGGAATATAAATTAAAATGCAATTAAAATCTATTTTTATAACTCCAGAAATCTCTTAACAAGTGAGTGGTCCTTTTGAAGACAGATAAATATTTTTGTATATTTAAAATGCTTTTTGTGTGAGTTTGTTTATTTACTTTTTGGAGGATAAAAATTCTTTTAATTTAAAAAATATTCTTGAAAATATCTTTAGCCTTGAGACACCATAAATTACAAACAATAAGATCCTTTTCTCTTTGTGCAACATTTGCATGCGAATTGGAATCAAATTCTAGTTTCAGGCTAAGCCTTCTTAGCCTTTGGCTTTGGCCAACAATTCAGTTGGTGAATCCATGATTAGAGCCGTCTGTTATTGTTTGGCATTTTCCACTGGTCTCGATTTTATTAATGATCATCATAGATTTTCCAATCAGAATGTGTAATGCCTTTCCGCCCTAATGGGGGTCAGCCTTGGTCCTGGGCTCCCTGTTTCCCAGGTCCCTTTTTATGTATGCTTGTGCCTCTGCCTGTGTGTGTGTGTGTGTGTGTGTGAAAGAAATCTATTCAATGACTTGGAAAAGGGTCAGCCTTTGGCCTTGAGTTGGACCCAAAAGGGAGCCGTTGCGAGTGACTCGGTCACAATGTCACTTGGCCATGGATTTGCCTGGATTGAAGGACGCCACCCGCCGCCGCCGCTGTTGTAGAATTTTAATTGCGTGTGTTAATTTTTTGGGTTCGTTCGTTCAATTTAAATTTATGGTTTTTCCTTAACTGCCACGCACATAAATTGAAGTGGGTCAGGCGGCAATTTAAGGCACAATTTATTATCATTGCCCTGGCTCGGGCAGGGCAGGGGCTTCCCTGTAAATTGGATCTTGAAACCGGATTGAATGGGTTCCTTTAACCAGGTGTTGTGCGGTCTCTGCATTATACATGCAAGCAACTTAATCAATCAGCAGCTGGGTATCCCGATGAATGTCGGTTAAGCGTTTCGGTCTCGGACTCGCATTCGGATTCAGATTCAGATTCGGATTGGGGTTTTATGTTTTTCCTCCTCCGCCAGACCGGAAACCGCAATGTAGACATTTTAATTGAAGCCATGCAAGTGACATGTCACAACACTCGGCCAAAACAGACACAAACACACACTGTCTCTGGGAGGGGCAGGCATATTTACAGTTGGCGGCAAACCGCAAAAGGCAAACTCGATTGCAATTGCTGCTGTGAATGCTCTCTGCCTGCTGCCGCAATAAAATATTAAATTCAAATGAAAACACAATAGATTTGCTCAGCTTGTTGGATTGTTGTTTCTTTTATCTTTGCATCCATTGAAATATTTAGCACACACAGTGGAACTGTAGCCTGCACCCACTCCCATCAGTTTTTTGTGCACTTTTCCGTCCATTTGCGCCACTGTAAGTCGGCACAGCTGCTACTGCTGCTGGCAACCGCAGGACCAGAAGCAAACAATCATATAATAAATCATTTTTAAATAATTCACAATCTGGCCAAATGGCACACACACACTCGGCTCCGTATCAATGGGCAACTAAAGTCGAAACCCCAAAAGCCCTTGTTGGTGGGGGTGCGAAAATTGTAAAGGAAAAATGCAACAATCAAAAACCAAGGCTAAAATGTCGCTTTTTCCGGTCTTTGGGCTCGAGTAATGGCTCAGCGAAAGCTTCACTTTTGGCCATCACGAATTCGATGGCAGATCCGCAAAACGTGCTGGCAACGTTGCCAGGATTTTGGCTTTAAGAACTCCCTCAGTCGGTATTTTTTTTTCGCCCCAGACAGCCAGTCAGCTTTTCCATATGCAAGTGGCTTATTCTGGGAGGGTGGAGGAGGAGGAGGAGGAAGAGGAGCTGGGTGCCATTGCTGGCCAACTTGTTTGCCGAACGCGTTTTGCCTGCAAGTGGCAGTCGCAGCTCCGGCCTGAGGCTACACGAGTTTGATTGAGTGGCCCTCTGGCTGATGGCCGCATTTGGAATCGAGTTAAAACGTAGCAAATGACTTAAAAGTGCCAACTATGGCATGCTTAGCCATGTCTCTACGTCCTTTTGCCC
>JAEIIL010024407.1:0-10699 GCA_018905715.1 Drosophila lini | reverse complement strand
TTTGTTTTAATCAGTCGAAGTTGGGGCGAGATAAAGTTCGCCGGGTCCGCTAGTATATTTTAAAATATAATTTAAATTTATATTAAATTTACACTAGTATACGTGAACAGCTTAAGGAAGACCTTAGATCTTAGTAAATAAAATCCTAGCAATATCACATAAATTTCCTTCAATTAGAGGATATTCTACCGGCTTATCCAATAAAATCGTCTTTTGGTTAGCTGTAAAAGTAATAAAAGATATTTTTGGAAAAAACTATTTTTAAAATTCTATCAAACTTATATTTGTATTAGGATTCTTGAGCAGGGTATATGAAGGTATATAACTTGTAGATAGATTGCACTAGAGACATTAAAAGACTAAAAGAGCTGACTTATTATAAGCAAATGCTGACCTTTTCATATTCTTATTTTTAAAGTACGCCCACATCTGGGCTACCCGATTTGCTTTATTTTATTTGATAAATATCCAATCCTATTGCTTTCACATCTAGAACTGTATCAAAAATATATCTCAATCAAGCTTTACCTCAGACCAAATCCATATATTTCCACTTCTGCCAGGAACCCCTTTTCGACACCAGTGACCTGCGATCCATCCGATCGGACGACATTCTGGTGGTCGGCGATTCGAAAGCGGCGTCTGCCCCGCGTGGCCCCATCGAGTTGGAGCTATCGTTGCTGTACGATGCACCGATGCGGAAGATGACGGTGCACGTGATGCAGGCGAGGAGTCTGCCGCCGCTGGCCAGCGGACAGCCGACGCACACGCAGGTGCGCATGCTGATGCTGCCAAACAAGAAGCAGAAACACAAGACCAAAATCCGCAGCGGCGAGAACCCGCAGTACATGGAGAGTTTCCTGCTTCACCGCGTCAACCCGGAGGACGTGAACAACATGGGCCTGCGCGTCCGCCTGTACGGATGCGAGCGGCTGCGCAAGGAGCGGCTAATTGGCGAGGCCTACGTGAGCTTCGCCACCGTGGACCTGGAGCTGGAGACGAACCTGTGGCTGCCGCTGGAGCCGCGCAATAACTCCTCAGTGTTGGGCTCAACCAGCGACCTGTTGAGCCTTGCCCGATCGGAGAGCGCTGGCTCCACATCGTCCATGCAGCACGGCGGCGTCTCGGAGCTGCTGCTCGGTCTGAGCTACAATGGCGTGACCGGGCGTCTAAGTGTGGAGATCATCAAGGGCAGCCAGTTCCGCAGTCTGTCGCTAAACAAGGCGCCGGACACGTACGTGAAGATGGTGATGGTCAGCAGCATCGGGCAGGAGATTTCCCGGGCCAAGACCTCCGTGCGACGTGGCCAGCCCAATCCGCTGTTCAAGGAGACGTTCGCCTTTCAGGTGGCGCTCTTCCAGCTCAACGACGTCACGCTGATGATATCTGTGTACGCCAAGCGGCACATGAAGAAGAACGAGATGGTCGGTTGGTTCAGCCTCGGGTTGAACTCATCCGGATCCGCGGAGGTGGCCCACTGGGCGGACGTGTGCGAGATGCCCAAGGGCGAGATGCTCGCCCGCTGGCACGTGCTGGTCGACTCCTGATTCGAGCAGCTGGGCCAGTCCTCGGGACGCAGCAGCAAGGCCCTCCGCAAGCTGGGCCTAGCTGCGTTCAAGGACCGGTCCGGCGAGAAAACGGCATCAAAGGAGTCGCATCCGGACGACGACGAAGGCGGCGATCAATTCCCTGCAGACAATGCGGTTGCAGTCGATATTGAGCCGGGCCTGGAGCTCGACTTTGTCTAGATGAGCATGTCTGGACTCTGTCTAGAGCGATCAGTGTTTGTGATTTGTTTTTACGAGGGGCGACGTACGCGACGCACCCGAACCAGGGTGAGACCGACCGGCTCAGCTCGGTCGGATCATCAGCTCGATCTGGCCCAAACTGGGCCACAAAAAATATTTGTAATTTGGAAACCATTTGGCACACGTCTCCTCAAGAGAGAGACGTGGAAAAAAAGAACAAGAAAAACTGAAAAACAGAACCTAGAATATCGAAATTTTATACGCAATGGCACTTTGAGGTGCATCCAAGTACTTAACTTATTACTCGAAATTTGAAATTTATGATTGTTTGTGATAAAAGGAATATACTATATATGAATAACCGACGGACGGTGAGTCGAATTTTTGTAATTAAAAACCTTTCTGCATTCTTATCTTCAAATATTAAGCCCAAATGTCTTTTAAGACCAGCACTTTTTTAATACCAACAAAATATGAAAAGCAAAGAGAATATTGAAGATAAATAGGAACAATTGTAGTTGATACTAACATATAGACATCTCATACCTGCAAACTAACATAACTAACTACCTTGTGATTTGTGAGCAAGAGCCATCGCATACACGACCCTACATGAGCATGTTCCAGAGCAGGGGGAGAAGATACAAACATAAATATCGGTACCTTAGAATTCAAACGCACAAAGATCTATTGTACAAGCGACGGACAGTTGAGGAGCAGCAAAAGCAGCTACAGTTGATAGAGAAACAGTTGGATTCCCTCAGAGATTGGGGAGTGACAGGGAGACAGGGAGAGATTTTACTAGAGCCCAGTTGGGCCGGCAGGTTTTGGAGTTGGCTTGGAGAGACGCTTAAGAGTCGCCAGGAGCGGTGTTTATGCATACATAAGTATAACTTATACACGAGAAATGAAAAGCTTTAATAAATATCGGAACTAATTTATTTTTTAATTCAAGTTAAATCAAAGAACCCAAAAACTAAACGTATTAGGCCACACTGCAGTGCTCATCGTCGTGCAGCAAGGAACTTAATATTCATTTTTATGTACAGCATATGGATGTGTACTATTTTGTAATGCATAGTATTTATATCTTTTAACAAATCTGTATGTTTTGAGTGTCGAATATTGTGTGTGTTCGTTCGTTCGTTGTTACAACAAATGCGATGATGATATATAAGCCTAAATCTACTAACAAACCCACTTGGGATGGAGCGACTGCTGGGTGACTAATCCACTAATCGAGGGCACTAAACGAGACAGTATTACACAGTTCCAGAACTTAAGCGGGAGTCCCAAAGTGCGGACTTAATGTCAAGTATTTCAGACTCTCTTCTCCTCCCTCCATACAAATTGAAAGCGAACAAAGTGATTATTTTTTGTGAAACAGATTGCATATTTCTACTCTTCAATTTAAAAAACAATTCAATTGTCATTGTTGATTATCAAAATATTAATTTTAATATTACATAATAATTGCCACTTAAAGAATAAACCAATATTATATAAAACAAACGACCTTTACAGTCTATCACTACGTCCTTAATCTTAGCAGTGGGAGACTCTACTCTACTCTATTTTCTACGTTTCCGCCTCACCTTCCTGGCGTTCCCTGAGTAGTTGTCCTCGTCGTCACTGTCCGTGGCTGGCTCCTGGGCGTCCTTGTGGCTGGTACTAGGACTGGATTGTGCGTCCCACTCCTTGCGCAGCTCACTCAGCATGCCTGGGGTGAGGAGACCCTGGGCGAGCAGCCGCTCGGTGAGCCGACCCCGCGATGAGCTAGGCAGACGTGGCTCCTTTACATGGGTGATGGCGCGGCGCATTGGGTAGCTCGGCACATCCCCACCCTCCTGGCTGGCCTCGGTGTTCTTGAGCAGGCGAGTTATTTGGAAGACGCCCTGCTGTATGATCTCGTCCAGTTCCTTCTGAGCCTCGCGCACATGCGCCGCCTCAGGAAAGAGATCCATAAACCGGTAGCTGAAAAAAAAAATTTATTATAATAAAGTTTATGATATTTTCGATCGATAACCCTTACCTCAACCATAGATATAGATCCATCACATCAAATACGGCCTCCAGGTGCACCAAATCCAGGATGGTCTTCGGCAGCTTGAACGGCCAGCCGCAGTTCCTCTTGACAAAGTCAAAAGTGATGGGTTCGTTGCGGCTGTACTGCCGGGCTATTTTCAGAAACATGGAGCACACGAAAGGCATCTTGCGGTTGATGGGGGCGCAGCAGAAGACGTAGCGTGCGCGCAATGGCAGCGGCACGTGCTGTATCATCTCGGCCAGGAACTTGAAGTCCTCGATGTTGCACATAAAGTACAGCGAGTCGTCGACCGTGCAGAGGTTCACGAATATGTCCATCAGGTTGCTCAGCGACGAGTTGGGCAGGTGATAGGCGTACAGCTCTATCTGATCGGCTGTTGGGTGCAGCCCGGCCTGCTTCAGCGGCTCTGGGGTCTGGGCCAGGATACGTTGCAGGGTTTGCAAGTCCTCGGACTTGAAGGTGGTCACATAACCGTGCTCCCACTGGGTGCGAAAGCGGCCCGCTCTGCCCGCTATCTGAAGGGCCGACGACACGGAAATCGTGTCGATTTCACGCTCTCCCCGCTCATTCATCGTGGGCTTGACCAGGGAATAGAATATGATACGCCGAATGCTCCTGCAAAAGAAATTCAAGTTGAAGCAGGCTTGGTTATGGATTAATTATTGCTTCACTTACAGATTTAGGCCCATGCCAATGGCGTCTGTGGCTACCATCACCTTGCAGCTATTGGCAGGATCGTTGAACTTGGCAGCCTGGGCGAGTTTGGTGCCAGGAGGCAGGCCTCCGTATATAACGGCTACCTCCTTGCCCCTGAAAAAATCGTTAGCATGAAACTAATAACTGTCAAATGACTTCGTTTCCTCGACTCACCTGGCCTCGATTTCCCTGGATACCGTGTATATGTCATGCTTGCTAAAGCACACAATGCAGTCACCGGGCACCACGTTGTCCAACGACCCCAGAGCCGAGCTCTCCACCGTCAGCTCGGTTAGACGATCGTAGCGCCGCACTTCCACTGTCTCCCCGGTAGTTTCGCATATCTTCTCCAGTAGCTCCAGGGAGCCGGCCTCTCCGCACACATGCACTTCCTCTGCGATAAGACCTAGGAATGCCCGTGTCCAGGCCCAGCCGCGCTGTGGATCACGGATCTGCTGTATCTCATCAATAACAGCCACCTCATCTGTAAGAAAGAATAATTTTAAACATCCACTAATGCCACAGGATGCCAGGACTTACAAGGCGTGTTGACCGATGTCATTTCCACGGTGCATGCCACATGGTTGGCGGGCGAGCCTTCGCCGATGCCGAATTTGCGCTCCTCGCCAGTAACCAGGTCGCAGGGAGTGCCACGTTCGTTGGCCTTGTTGTACACCTCGGTGGCCAGCAGCTTGAGGGGCCCGCAGTAGACACCAGAACTGGCCGTCAGGTATCGCTCCATGGCGTGATAGGTCTTGCCGGAATTGGTGGGTCCAGCATGGAAGACTATCTTGCGGGTGATGGCCCGGGCGTTGGTATACCAGTTGGCGGGTTGGCGCAGATCCGAGATCTTCTTCAGATCATCCATGCAATCTAGATGTGGAAACACGGTCTTTGCGTGGCGCAAGAAGTAGGGGAAAATGTCGTCAATGTGTCCCGCTCCCTGAGTAATATCGCTAAAGACGATGTGCAGGTCCACGGGCAGGTTGTCCGCCTCGATGCAGTAGCGTCGGAACGAGCCAAAGGCCTGCTGCTGCAGATAGGCTTGGGGAAGGGATAACAGAGGCCAGGTGAGACGATGCAGTGGCGGCTAGAAGGGAATCACTTACCGTCAAGTCCGTTTTCGCTGCACAGCGACTTGATTTCGCGGCGCTGCGTGAACTTGTTGAGGATTTTCAGCAGCTCCGACTTCTCCAGCTTGCCCACCAGCTCGGAGCCCACGTCCTCGGCGTCGGCATTTGCCTGCACCTGCACCGGCTTGAACAGAGCGGACACGTTCACGTTGGACTCCTGCTTCTTCCGGGAGAGCAGGATCGCCGCCCGGTGAAGCTGTCGCACGTCTGTCACGGTCCCAAGGCACGGCCGCCGGCCCAGTAGGCTGATGCAGCGCCTACAGTTCTGCATGGCTCCTCGAGCTATGGAGAAACCAACGCGGTTTTAATTCACCAAATTTGCGAAAATAAACTGTTTGAATCCCACGTTTTCGCTCTGATATAACACATTGCACAGCTGAGGCATTTCGCTGAGCGGCGTTGCCAGATAAAGCCATTTCGGAGGGTTACAGTAACGTCCTAAATATAGAACCAGCTGTATTTTTTTTTCTTGTCTTAATTTTTTTTTTAGTTTTATTATTTATTTTCCCCTCTCTTCAAACCTCTTACAGTAACGTTCTAAGTATAGAACCAACTGTATTTTTTTTTTTTTTTTAAGGGTTTTCTTTTTTTTTTTAATAATGCTTAAATAAAAAATACACTCTTCAGAACCCTTAATAAACAACCACAATTTTATGCTATAATACTCCTTTTTATTGAGATTTTTAAAATCGTTTTTGATATTTTTTTTTGTTTGTTTTTATCTTTATATCACACGTAACGTAAGTAATGTAGTAGATCTTTTAATGCTGTCTTAAGTTACTAAATCTAAGCTGATTGCAAAAAATATTAATTAACCTTTGTCTACATGTGCCGAATTTTGGAATTTTAAACGTTAACCAAATCGGGTTAATGGGCGCCTTTGTGCATTCCAAACGAACTAGTTTTTCCGCTTAAAATTAGAGACTAACAAGTTATTGCAGAATTGGTGTTTGTTTCCTTTCGTTAAGTTTTTAATTAATACTAAATGTACATCTTTTTGCATGCTCTTTGTTTTGTATAGGGAGGCGTTAAACATTAGTATCTCAATTCGTTTTGGTAGTCTAAATTATAATTGTAAATTACGAGTATTGCGAGAGTCAGAAGGGGGTATGGTGTTAGTCAACTAGCGCTTCTTGTTACTTAGGCGTAGAACGTACAACGAGTTAACAATGGTGCAAAATTATTTAAAATACAAAAAAAAGGAAAAGCACTATTCCAAGGAAGGTCAACTTAAAACGAGTGTGACAGTGGGGCGGGACGACGCTAAATTAAATACGATTTAAATTACAATTAAAGTCTTTGAATACAATTTCAATTTAACATTCTGTTCGTTTCTTGGTTTCTCGTTTTTCTAACACAATCTCGAGTCTTGTTTGTTGCTTTAGCTGGAAAATTGGCGTAGCTTAGTTGCAGTTATAGTTTATAGTTCGATAGAAATCGCATGTAAAAAGTCATTTGTTTTCTTTTTGTACGTTAATACCAAAGTATTCTTTCACTAGCTTCAGCAAGCGCCTGCGTCTGCATTTGTTTCGGTAACATATTGCGTTTGGTTTTGGAATTTCAGGGGCTCCGGCTCCGCGTTCCTCGGCATACAATTGATGTTTTAACTCTAATTACGATGTACTGGTTGATGTACGTGGCATAGTTGTTAATTGTTATTTGTCTGTTCTTAGTTTGTTTTATTTTTTTGTTGGTTTTCCCTCTTAAACTTGTTGTTTTTTTTTTTTTTTTTGTATATATTTCCGTTTGATAGTTTGTCGTTTTTATAATGGTTTTTTTGTAAAATACGATTCGTTTGCATTTCGGCCAGCACTTTGAGATGAGTTTTTATCCAGCTTTTTCTTTTTGTATCTAGAAATTAGATAACCGTGTATTGGGTTTCGAGCTAATTCCTCCGTATGCTCTTGCTGCTCAACTTGGTCAGGATATTTCAATCTCAATCTCATTAGTGGAACTTGATTTCTTCAGTTTTTCTTAGGATTTTCGCGTATGAGGTCCACGTGTTATGGGGCGGGATGGTTTGTGATTCTGTGGCAGGCGGGCAGGGGATGAGAATGAGCTGGCTTTATGAGGCAGGGAACTCCATAATATGACTTCGCGGAATAAACTCATCGGCCATGGGGTTCAGAACAGACTTTTCCACATTACACTGACTTTTGGGCAGTGCGGAAAGCGCTGTGTTCTGTTCTTCCGTTCTGTGGGGGAAGCGGTTTACGATTAGTAATGATTTTGACTCATAAATAACGGCCAGGTGGTGGCCCAAAACTCACTTGGCCTTCTCCCATTCGTTGATCTGTTCTTCCAGCTCATCCTCAATCATGGCCTCGAAACACTCCTGCATGATCTCCTCCTCTTCCAGCCGCTGCAGCTCCTAATAACATTAAAATTTTCTTAATCGGACGCATTTACGTAGAAAAGGGTTTATACAACATTCTTACATTCTTGTCAAACTCCTCCTCGTTTTCCATCCACATGTATTCCGAGAAATCTGGCTCATCGTCGAAATCTGACAGCGACTCGTCGTCGTCCACCACGTAAATGATTTGATCCGTCCAGTCCACAGATGGCACTTTTAACAACATTTCTGCAATTATTTAAGATTTTTTTTAAAGAGATTAGAAAATGACAACCTTATCAAGTTTGATTTATCCAAGTCAAACTGTATGTGAACCGGTTTGCCGACAATTGCCCGAGATAAACAAAACAGAAATCCCACCACTACAGGTGAGTGTTTTTACACTAATACCTATTGGTTTTTATAAATACGCGAACATTTTCTCTTTTCTTTTTGCGCAACACTTTTTTGTGTTTGTTTATACGAACGATGTCTATTTTTTGCGTTGTGGCCGCGGCACACAAAAATTTAAAAACAAAATGACTCAGCTCGAAATTGCAAAAGAGCGAAAAGAGACCCAAATAAGTGGCACCGCCGGGGCATCTATACATATGGATTTCGACTCAGGTCAGTGCGAACTGGCACCGATTGGCGGCTAAGTATATACAGTATCAGTTCATTACTCGTATCAAAAAAGCACTCGTTAAACAATTTACGGCGTCTAGAGGTGCTGTTATCAACCGAAACAAGCAGAACGGGCAAACGTGTGAAATAACACGAAACTCGAAAGAGGGAATTTATGCAAAACGCAATAAGCCAGCCAGCGGTGGCGATGATCGTCATCGGTCAACAGAAGAGTAGGTTCACGGGCGTAACTATTAACTTGGCCGGCTCTGTGTTGGCGTCCATTTGGCGCTCGTAGATGTTATATTTTTACAAATTGATTTATCTTTTATCTATTCTATTGATTGTTACTTTTTGCCAGACTTATTTCAGAATTTAAAAGAGCCAATTAAATGTTTGCTAATATTCTGGCAGCCACTGTGTCGGCGCTTGTTTACTGTTTTATTTAGCGTTTGTGCGTTTGTGCGTGGGTGTGTGTGCGTTTGGCTTTGTTGCTTAATATTGTGTTTGCTCCAACTATATGTAGTAATTAATTATTGGAATTGTTGTTACCCTCGCCTTGTTTACCAAATTATTTATAGAAATCAGCTGGCTTTAACGAACGACAACAAAACACTGGCAAACTTAACTTCAGCTGGCAACCCTGGCAGCCCTTCGCTGGTGTACTCACACACACATAGGCCTGAGCTGCCATATTTTAATCGAAATTGCGAAAATTAAAATGTATTTACACGGCCCGACCAAATTCATGCAAGCATTAACTAAATATGCATAAAACACAAAGGAGGTAAACACAAACGCAGGCAGCACACGAACACACACACAGAAATTGTTTATGCAAGTGCGCTGGTGTTGGTGCGGTTGATTGAATGAACCTCCCTCAACCCAAAAACAAGAAAAAAAAAGCGACGGCAATGATAATAAACACAACACGTATTGCCCAAGGTAACAAGTGTTTAAAGTTTAAACATTAATATTCTCGCGGTTCAAGTACTTGGAGCCTGGCCTACACACACACTTGAATACACACGCAATGGGATGCTATAGCTTCTGGAAGATATGTTTCCGACACTTATCGATTTGTCAAGAAGCAATTTTAATTAGACGGCAGCACTAAAGAGTTGTTGTGCTTGTGCTTTTGCGGAAGCGCCAAAAGACAAACGAAAAACCAGGAAGCTGCTTCTGATTTCCGCCTTTCATTCCTCTTCCTCGGCTTCAGCACCCCTGCTCCTTCGCCGATCGAACGTCTATATCTCCTGCGATCGAATTTTACTCACTTCCAATATCGTCGAGAGAAGTTTGTCCGATTTCCAGTTAGTATTTGAAGCGACTTGTTGTTGATGCCTTTTTGCTTATTGGTGGTGATGATTTTCTGTGTTGCTTTTCGTTGCTAATGGTTGTTTTTGTCTTGCACTGAGAATTTTAACGTCATAAAAATGTGAAAACACAGGCCAATTTAGTGCATTCAGGGAGAAACCACACGGAGAATTTTGATTTATCTATTGCGAAAGTTATTCGAGAGTCCTATGTGCTAAGCGGATACTGTGAACGTCAAGCAAACGAATTGAAATGATTTATAAAGCAATTCCTGAAAATGTTTATATCGTGAAATTTCTTTGCCCAAATATCGAAGTCGCGATATTTTTATTTGATATTTTTTGATATTTTTTCCTTGGTCACTCTGAAATACAAAGCCATGTCAATTTACATGCTTGGGGTAGAATTCTCGTTTTTGGGGTAGAATTCTCGTGTAGAATGTAGAGTGTTCGAAGGCGACCCGAACTAGGGTTGTTGATAATATATCAATATATCGATATTTTTCTTCTGAAAATGATATATTTATATCGTGAAACTTTTTTGCCCAAATATCGAAATCGCGATATTTTTTGATATTTTTTTTTTGGTTGCTCTGAATTTTAAAGCAAGTAATTTCGGTGGAAAAAGGAAACTTCTGTAAAACAAAAAGAATATTAATGTAAAATCTAGTTACATAAACATAACAAACGGCACAGCGAAGTGCGAAAAAGTGGTTATGACGAGCGGAAATTCGTGAAACTTGTCGTCCCACTTGCGAAATAAACATGCAGAAACTTGTCGTCTTTTTATTTAGAGGATT
>JAEIIL010024401.1:0-13848 GCA_018905715.1 Drosophila lini | reverse complement strand
TGGACAAAAATTAAAGCTTAAAAATATCATATTTCAGTCAAAAATCCATCAAATTCAATTTGGAAGGCATTTCTAAGCTAGTTTTTTCTTGATTAACAAATCTGCATACTGAATTTTAAATTTTAAAAGATAAAAATTTTGGCCAATTTTTGACAGTTTTATAATTTTATAATTTTTTGAAAAAATTACCCAAATTTTTTTTTTGCAAAACAAAGCTAGATCAACTCGCCTGTTAATGCTGATCAAGAATATATATGATTTATAGGGTCGGAAATGACTCCTTCACTGCGTAACTAGATTCTGATTCTAAAAGATACAAAAGTATCTCCTACGTTAAACTCTACCAATTCCAGTTTCTCCAATAGCCTAAAATACCTCTTTTCCACACCCAAAACTCCTTAAAAAAAAAAAAAAAAAAAACGTAAAACAGAAACGTAACCAAAAACAAATTGTTTTCCATATGCAAAAGTCGCTTGTCTCGTTTAGACAACAGCCAAGGGTTAATTGGTAGCAGCAGCGGCTTCATAAACAAATTCAGCGCTGATTCCCGCCCGATTAGGGGGAAGTGTGGAAATCCCGGCGCACTTCAAATTGAATTCGCGAGGATATAAAAAAAAGAAACCCACTTTTCGCACCCCCAAAAAGCACGGCTGCTGCCGAGCCCCGCCCCTCCCGACTGGCGCTCTGTAAAAATAAACATTGTTCGCAGCTCGCAAGTTGTAAAATTTTCAAATTAAAAACGTGATCTCAGCGCGAATTGGAAAGTAAATTATTTGATTCTGCACTTTTTTCCGGCTGGCGCCGGGGCACCACCCCACACCCTGGAAAAGCAGAGAAGAGGCCAAGAGCGAAAGTGCTGAAAGCTCAATAAGGCAAACAAAAGGAAAAAGGGAAAAACAAAAGCAAAAAGCCAGGAAAAACACGACAAAATAGCGGAAAAACCAGGCGAAACTGCAGCCTGAACATTGGCGCAATAAAACGTAGGAAAAGCGGGCGGAAAACAGGGGTAAAACGGAGGAAAATCGGTGGAAATGGGTGGAAAAATCAAGGCACTAGGGGGGAACCAGGCAAAAGCGGAAGGCAAACCCTGTGCGAACGCAGCAGAAAAAGGATGTATATATATATGTATGTATATATTGTATCCTGGCAGAAATGTGTTGAAAATCGCGCGCCTGCCGTTGGTTATCTCTCCATTCAGGAGCCAGGATATTTCAGCGAGAACGCTTTTCGTTTTGGCCCAAACACTTTTTTATCTGACGCCGTGCAGCGCCTCTGAGCACGAACCAGGGCCATAATTCATGGGCGTCGCGGCGAACCCAGGGGGGGAGTTAGGGTGGGAAGTACAGTGAGGGAAAATAATGGAGGGTTCTAAGGTGGGAAATTAAATTGGGGATTTAAAAGGGATTTTACTGGGAACGAATTGGATTTCAAGATTTTACTTTAGAAAGAAAGACTTGTATTTAGAGGTGTTTTTCAAGGTAGCCAGAGCTTCCTTTTTGATATCTTATATTTTATGTTTAGTTCTTTATTCTACCTTTTTATTTAATTTATTCCTACTCCTTGCTTGGTTTTCTCTCAGTGCCCAACTCCTCACCGGAAACGGAAATGCGCCACAAGCGGCAGAGCTTTTTTTTGGCCCCACTGTGCCATGGTCGACGCCTTAATTGAGGTACAAATTGAGCTTTTGGTTGGTTCGCTGCTTCTCCAAGAAGAATAGCCCTGGAAAAATGTAAAAAAAAAACACAACAGACAAGAAAAAGTAATAGAAATAGAGGAAAATCCTCTGTTGAGTGGGTGGTGGGCGGTGCGAGATTTAAGGCTCTTCTCTTTTATATATATTTCCCTTATTTTTTTGTACCCCGTTTTGGCCATAAATTCGAGTGTTCGCTCTGCGAACAGAGCGTTTTAGTGCATGCCGGGTAATTGCAGTTTTATAGCAACTAGTTTTCGAAACGGACGCGACTTTGATGTGATTTTTATGGGCCCATAGCTCTGGCTCTCGGTTCGCTGGAACGACCACTCCGGAGACCGGACACCCTAAATCCATCCAAGATTCAGATTCAGATTCAGAGCAATCCCAGGCTCGCAGTGTAATTAGTGCGATAAAAAAAAGGGAGAAATGGTGGACGCCGCTGTTGTAATTGAGCTGATCTCTGCCTCGCATTAATGGCGAAAGACATCTAATTCGCTCGAAAGATAAAGCGAAAAAAAAGCACCGACCCTAATTCGTTCACAATAACCAAATTACTTTAATTGGGATCAAAACAATTAAGACTCCGGCTGAGTCATTAGAGGGAAATTTACTATATGCAAGGCTATCTAGATAGGGTTTTCTGGGGCTTAAGGTAAAGTTAATTGAGAGTTAGTTGAATAATATTATTTTTGAGAGGGATAGAGGGGTTTGTAAGCTTAAAATATAATTTTTACAGAGCTAGTAAGTCTTTGGTTATTATAAAACTATTATTAAATATTAAATACATACAAGTCTTTGCCTTACCTATATTTTTTAGCATTTCAAACTTATCAGCATTTAAATTAAACTTGAAGCCTAAAACATATATTAAATCCACCCAAGAATATCTAAAACACCGCATTTACCCCCAAAAGATAGAGACATATCTGAAAGCTTCACGTATATTTCATTAGCTTCATTAAAAAGTATCTCAAAAGCACTTATCAATTATAAGCCCAAAGAACGGGCCGAGTCCGTTCAGCCTAATCAAAATACATAAATTATTACACCCTTTTTTCAGAGGCGCTAACTCAGCGAACGAGTTCGCGGTGGAAGACTCTTCTCTTAAGCTGGTCTGCGGAAGAATCCAGACCTCTCTCTTCTGGCAGAAGATTCGCAGACTTGGACATTGCCTGACCGAGATCATTACAAGCCACAATGCTAAACGCTGTTTTACTTTGCTGCAATTTGGCGCCGAGCTAACTTCGAGATACAGATGATGACCACGAGCATGGTGATGATGATGATCACGAGCATGATGATGATCGTGATCATGATCACTGGGAGGACAACGCAGTAAACGAGCCGCAAAACTACTGTCGATGTTGCCGCCTTCCGTTGCCCAGAGCTGCCTGTGGCGCAGCCTCAAATCTTCGTGTGTGGTCCCGCGATGGAGTCTTCAGTCTTCAGTCTCCAGTCTGCAGTCTTCACTGCTGATTCTTCTTTCCTTGCGTTCTCTTAACCGCTCTCTTAGCCCGGCTGGGATTCACAGTAGCCGGCTCACGTACCCGAAGCCATTGCCAAAGTGTCAATAATTTTAAGTGCAGTGCATTTTTGCGCAGAATCTCTTCGCTGAAGCGATCTCTCTTAGCTTCGTAAGATACTTGTCCGGCTGCTGCCGCCGAATCGCATACATATTAATCACTCCTAATGGACTGCAATTGAATTTCAAGTAATCATCGAGTGGTCCCGGCTTGGGGCTGGCTTAATAGCCACTCGCTCGCCAATGGCCCGGCTCTGGCCAGCAGGCCGAGCGGAGTCCGAGACGGTGACTTCTTGGGTGGTCCAGATGCCGTGTCTGCGACGAGTTGGGTATGTGCACTGGGGGAAAATGGGGGGAAGATTTAATATATTTTTAATATAACAATTTATGTATAAATGTAATTATATAATTATATATTTATTGTATTATTTTATTGCTATTATTATTAATAATATTTAATTTTATTAATTTCTTCCCTTTCTTTTCCCTTTTTTTGCAAGTGCACAAAAGTCTGTCTCCACTGGCCTCCTCCTTGGGCCTTTTCAATGGTTGCTGTTGTTGTGGCTGCCGCATTTTGCAACAGGGCCAAAGGTTTCTGCGAGTCGAAGACGCGGAAAAGCATTTTACACGCTCAACGCTCCTCACCGAAGCTACTCCTCAGACCAGCTCCTGCTCCCACTCCTGCAGCTCCTTCCCACTCCCTCTCCAGCTGCTGTACATCTCCATGACGACGATGATGATGATGATGACGGCAGTGGTGGTGATACCCATTCTTCTCTCGCTTCTCCCGCTTGATTTCTTTCTGTTTTTATTTTTATTTGGAAAAACCGATTTTGATAGGCAACCGAAAACATTAACGACTGCAATTTTTCATAATGGATAATTAAGCGAGCGAGCTCGGGCATTGGAAATTGATTTCTGTTTTCGATGTTCCAGGGAAAATGTGCCAAAGAGATCGCCCCCCCTTGATACGGTAGCCGGATTGGGACCATCCCTGGCCTGATGAGCATCATTAGTTAAGCGTCGAATTCCAGGTAAATCGCGGAGCCAGAGCCAGAGCAGAGTCACCTGCCCGGGGAACTTCTCTGGGGACAACCGTTGGACAACATGTACTGCTCCTGATCGGTTGTATTGTGTTTTTTGGGGTTTTGAGAAATTGAAAAATTTGAATCGACCGCCACGGCAGCCATATAATTTCTCCCCAGACTTGTATTCGCATCGATCTTAAAGGAAAGAGACATAAAAACCCGAACACAATTTCAATTTCGGTAAAAACTCCACAGAGACCAGATGGACATGGTTTCGGCTTGTCTGTTTTTTAGTTAGAATTACCTGTTGGCGGCTGACTAATTGACAAGATCGCTTCTAATTAGACCACCGGGCTTATATTCACTCCCAGTTATGGTCTTTGTCCTGGGGGTTCTGGGTTCTTGCTGCTTTTTTGCATAGGTCTCTGTAATTTACACGGGGCAGGTGTCGCCTTTGTACAGGTGAGAGAGAGGAGAGGCCGCTGGCGACGATGTGTGGCCCGTTTTTTCCCTCTGCGTGTCCGCGTGCTGTTGGCGATAAATTATGGCTTAATTAAACTAAAAAAAATAAAGGGAAACACACCACATAACTTGCATTTTGAGCGCGGCTTAATTAAAAAATAATGATGGCCGCACATTTTCCACTCGTTGGACATATTCATCAGGGGCTTATCTTTTGGCTAAATCTTGGATATATCAAAAGCCGAATTCGGATCGCTGGACAGCCATTCATCAGCCTCGATTAATCTGGGGAAAAAATGAGGGAAAAAATGGGTATAAAAGTGTTGAGCTCGAGATGGATGGATGTCCAGCGGAGGAGATTAATCTCTGGGCAGTGATCTCCAGTGACTCATGCCATTACCAGGGCTTACTCTTATCGGTGAGGGTATGCAGGGTTGACAATCCGCTGTGACGAGTGTTTTGTACAGTGACAAATGGGCGACAACAAATCACTTTCCTTGATTGACATCTAAGCAGATCAATTGAGGAGCACTCATGAGCTGAGGAGTGTTGAGGTCAGGGGGATAATTGGGGGTTTATCTAGATTAAACCTTTATAATTGGGTTTGAAGCAGCACAGGCATTTTTAGAATTTTAATTCAATAAAATAAGAAGCCCAGAAATATATCATGATGTGCCTAAAGAAGTAAAATAGGTTAAAGCAAGGCTCTTTAAATTATTCATAATTTTTTTAGCTACCATATGGCAAGGAAATTTATATTTAATAAATAAAACAGTTCACCATTCTTCCCAATCACCGCTCATTCCCCTCTACCCTTCCCCCCACTCTTCAGGATCACCCACCTGGAAAAAGTCCTTTTCTTATCGCCACAATCTCACACATGTGCCTTGCTGCTGGCCAAATGGATCAAGATCTCTCGGTGGTCCTGTGTGATCTGTCATCTGCATATGAGATCATCCCAGAAAAAAAACGAATCGAGCTGGGGAGGGGAAGCCCTTGAGTCGGCAGGCAACAGGTTTGCTCCAGATTTCGGGGCAACTTGGACTTGGTGTGTGGTCCCTCGATTGAGCCATCATCGGACATGAGACATCATCAGACATCGGCAGAGAAGGAGGAAAAAGAAGAGAGAGTGAGGAACCCGAGATGGGGACCAATCTCGGACCAACTGCCAACTTTTATTAACCGAAGCCACCACCACCGAGTGCCACTCGAGTGCCAAATCATGACAACGCAGATACGGATACAGATTCGGGCAGGGATTGATCCTGCCAGCAGCAGTACGTGTGGCCCTGGCTCCGAGATGAAGCGCCTCCAAAAGTACCAGGAATCAAGCACTCAACGGCTTAAGTGTGGGCCCGAAAAAAAGGTCGCACGATCATCGCTCGGGATGCTGATGCTGAAATCCCATTCCCCAGATCTCTGCGCCAGCTGCAGCCTCTTAATTTGACACAAAACAAGATCAAATGTCACTCATCATAACCGGCGAGCACGTATGCATATGAGCATAATACTAATGAGCAACATCGATCTGGCTGGGTCTCAGTTTCGGTTAGGGGTTTGGTCTGCGGATCGGGATCGCTCCGAGATCGGATCCCCACTCCCCAATTGTCGCTCCCGATCGTTGTCGGCTTTTAATATGCAGGCGCGCATGCGCTGACCGACTTAAGATTGCCAAGTGGCAACCGCAAGACGGCGACAACAACCTCGTTGTTGTGGCAACTTGTGCAAGGGCACTGAGAAAAAATATGGGAAAAATTAAGTAATATTAGCTAGTTGTCTTTAAATTAATTATAGAGATTTTATTGAATTTTTTTAATTGGATTTTTACATGTTAAAAACAAACGCTATACATTTTTTAGAAGAATTATTTACTAAGACTAAGCCTTAATACAGTTTCCTGTTTATTTAGATTTTAATATTTCTCTACCAACTTTCCTCTCTCTGTATCCTTTTCCAGTTCAGGGACCCCGAGAACTGCAACAAACATCGCTCTGGCCCAGGTTTTTGGCCTGGTCTAATGCGCACGTTTGATGCATAATGAATTAAGGAAGGGAATCGAGGAGAGTCGAGGGTTGCCTTCTACCGAGCCAGAGACCCTTTCGATAAACCTTCATAATTTTGGGTGACATTTCCTTTTCTTCCGCGGGCAGCACTTTCAACAGTCCCGTAGAGTGAGCGTGGATTTATGACTCTTAATTTGTATGTCCGACTCGACACTCGATTAATTGGACCTCCCCGAAGTCTGGCTACTGTGCATATCATTAGGGGTTTAACAATTTCCCTATATTTTTTAGAGTTTTTCTTTGAATAACTTTCCCTACAGAAACTAGGAAATAGTAAACCCTCAACGATTAATCACTAAAGGCTGCAAACCTCCAGCTGTTCTGGGATCACCCCTTTTTTTCTTACCAATTTCTCCTAGAAGCACCTCCCTATTAGCCTTAATTGTATGCAGAGAAGGTGGACATGGTGTCTGCCTTCTGGGAATTGACTGCAAACCGACCTTGCCACCGTTTGTCAGTTTGCCAATTGTGAATTCCCACATTGTTGCGGTTGTCCATTGTCCATCGATTTGTGCCAAGTAATGTTTTGATTTGTTGGGAATAGAAACAAATATATAGATATATGATACACACCCACGAAGGCCAGGTCCCAAAGCCCAGACGCAATAAATTTCTGTTTTGACAGTTCCTCGTCGTCGTCAGGGGAGTTTGGAGTGTGTCTAATTGATGGTCTTAGAGAGGAAGGAGGTGGGCCTGGGCTGGGCAGGTCACAGATGTTTATAGTTAATCGAAAAACCAATATCACACTCAGTGACACTCGAGTGACATCTGCCTCCTGGTCGTCCTGGCGACAGTTTTATAACACTTTAAATATTATTTGGGCCTCGGGTTACGTGTTTATTGCCCAAAATAGCCAACAAGCTGGAGAGCACAATCCCTTTCGAGGACATGCGTGACCAATCGCGTTTAAAAAAGGGTTGCTCTAAGGGTTGCCCATTGATACAATTAAAATTGCGCTGCAAATGTGCCATGAAAATGCAATCCCAGGGTGGGGCTCCATCGTTAGATTTTACGATGCGGCTTTCCAATGAAAACTCAGTCTCATTTCCCTTTCCAAAATACCCCCTATCAAGTTCTTCACTTACCCAGTTATAGCACTTCCGATTGCCCTTGGTATTTCCTAATTGAATTGAAGAAGGTAAAATCGCAAGACAGGCAAACTATACAGCCAACTTTTCGGTATCCGTGTATCCACTCACCTGGCTCAGTTCTCCCCCAAGTCTCGGGAATGGCTTGTTTTGCATGTTAACAAGATACTTCCGCTCGAAATGGCACTTTGGGTGTACTCACGAATGAAAACGTAATGCTATTTCCCCATTTTCATATGTCACACAGCCAGCTCTAACCAACTCTGAGGTATTTTCATTGCATAATTAACCCAGCCCACCTGGGCGTTATATTTACCTGTTACCCGGGTGGGTGAGTGAGGTGTTTTTCGTAAGGAAAGTTGAAGGGTTTTGCTAGTTCAAGCCGTGAGTAGCATGCGGTAACTGGGGGATTATTACGTTTAAAGACAGTCTCCTATTAAACCCAAAGAAAATTAAGTAGATTTTTTTATTTAATATAAATTTAAGATCAAGATAAGTTTTAAAACCATTCTCTTTTGTTCTTTAAGATTCCAAATATAATATCCACAAGCTCTTCTTAGTATTTCAGACTTATTCTCACCTATCTCAGGCTCTGGCAGATTAAGTCCTCCTTAAAGCCAACCATCTTATGATGGCCATAAAGAAACATCTCTAGTTTCAAAGGCAGTTTCCCCTCATCCACTATCCTGTATATATTCCTGGAGGAACATACAGCTCAATAATCTGGTTGGGAAAGAGACTGTGCTGAAATTATCGCAGCTCCCACGCCGCTGTTGTATCTCAAAGATACTCCGCTGTATCTTTTTTTGTTCGTGGCTTGATTGCCTGAGCGCAGGCGTAATGAGGCGATCGGCAATGTCAAATACGCAGATCTCTTCAAGCGATTGCCGCGCCGTGGGTGGTCTTGGTACCTCTCCGCCTCGAGAGGAGCCACACCCACACCTGAGAGTGTGTGTGCAGATGGATCAATAAAGTCTCCCCGAGATACAGATACAGATACTGAGTATATGTGAACCCTGGGATTTGCATAGGCCCAGAAACTCATTAAGCCCTAAGGGCATTAGAAGCGCCGCCGAATGGCCAAAACGCTCGTAAATCTCCAGCTAGTTTTGGCCGACAAACAGACACTGGCAACACTTCTTCTGGGGGAGCAGGAGAAGTGTGAGCGCATTTCGCTGTAAGTTGGTGTTTCATTAATAATCCGAAACCGAAAGGGCAGCCGAGGCAGAGACAGAGGCAGACTCAGAGCCCAGTTACCAGGCTCTGGCTGGTCCCTGTCTCTTCATAAATCTTGTGTCGCATAATTACAGTTAAAATTTATAAGCTTATCTCCTTAGCCGCAAATTTATTGGCGGAGAGTCCAGTCAGCATCCAAACAGCAACGCGAGAGCTTCGAGAGCGTCCGTCAACGCGCTGAATGTCGTTCAACCAAAATGCAGAGAGAGAAATGGGGGTGAATATGGTAATATTCTTTGTATAAAATTCTATAAAATTGTTGCTTAATATTTGTTATATATTTTTCATGATTTTGTAGTAGAGGATCCTTATCTATCACTTTCTCTTTTTCTTTTGCGAATCTATCTTGTATCTGAGAACTTTAAGAGAGCTAACAATCCACAAGATAAATTGTTAAGCACTCTCATATGAATTCTATTATTCTGCGGAACCTTAAAGATAATAAATAATTTCACCAAAAATTGTTATTCATTTTTACAATTTAAAATCTATATTTCTCCCTGTGCACTTGCCAAGTTCCCAGTTCCCGTTTCGCCCCTTTCTCGTTCCGGTCTTTCCCTGTTTTGGTTCCTTTTTGGCTCCGCTCATTAAACGGTCTCCAAGTATTGGCTAAAAAATGTGTATTTAAAACGGCGTGAAAACAATTTGTTGCCAATTTTATGACGCCTTTACAGAGTCTACGCTGTGCCTGTGCAAAACAAATTCATTTGAAAGTCTGTGGTCTTTGGGTACTAAGTGTCAACCCATAGATTTATGCGTATTGTCTTTTTTTTCGGGTTACTTGCGGGGCATTCCGGGAACGGGAACCCTCTGGCCGGTGGACGGTGGACTCTCGACTCCGGATTCTGGGATGCTGCCTTTGGCTTTAACTCTCTCGCCAAGGCTGCGAGCTGCCAGACATTAATCATTTGGCGCACAAGGGGTTAAGCGGGGCGTTCTTGTAATGTGTGACCGGGCGAAGGAGGAGGAGGGTTAAGGGGGGATGCACCATGGACCCCGGGACAGCAGCGGGATTAATGTACGCGGACAAGGTATTTGAATGGGCCTTTTTATGGTCACATTTATTGAATTTATAACGTAATATACTCGTGCAACCGTGACTCATGGGTTTGGGGATCGCGAATCTCACTCTCTCTCTCTCTCTCTCCCCCAAAGACCATAAAAAATTATGCTTAAACAAAATACTTGTTGGCCATCTATAAATTCAGCAAAATATTACTAAACTTAAATTGACTTTTTATGAAGTTATATCTGCGAACGCGGACGCGTGCCATAAAAAATCACTTAAGCGAGAAGGAGAAGAAACTCCCACGCACAGTGGAGACTCGATAAACTGTCATACGTATACGTAATGGCCTGTATAACGCCACAGTTCTTACGTTCAAACAACAAAAACAAATGTCGCCGGTGCAAACGTGAAATGAAACCCAAAACCGAACCGTAAATCATTCACGGCGAATTAAGACGTTTTTTTTTTTTTGTGTTTTGTTTTTTGTTTTATTTTTATTTCGCACTTTTGAAGGCAACTGTGATTTTGTTGTTATTTTTGTTGTTGTTTTTGTCTGTCTGTTGCTCACAAAGCCACAAATTAAAAATACCATAATGGTTTATATAGTATACACTTAAGATTACTTGTTATACATTTTATATATGGCTTGGCTAATGGTTTTTTTAGTTAGCTCATCGGTTGAAAAAATATACACATTTTATAAGTCAAAGGTTTATTTATATATATTTTTTAAAATTTTATTTAATTATAATTTTTTGAACTAAACAAAGCTTGTAAAACCCATAACTTTAAATCCATTAAATTCAATTTGGAAAGCTGTTCTCAGTTAGTTTTTAAAAGCTAAGCCAAAAATGCATTAAATCAAAATTCAGAAAGCTGTTTAGCATAATTTGTTATTTATTTTATTTATTTATTTAATATAAAAAGTATCTAAAAAAGGAATAATTCTTAACAAAAGGCAGCGAAAGATCGATTATAATTAGCAGAGCTAACATTTTGTATAAGAGTTTAAAACACTCTCCCATTGTGGAACTATACAGAGAGCTCTTCCTTTCTTTTTTGTTGAGAAATAATATTATTAATAATAATGTAAATAAGTTTTTATAAAATGGTTTAATAAATACGTATACCTTTATTTTTTGTTGCTAAACTCCACGAATCTTCATAGCTTACCGTGTTTCTGCCTTCCACTGTACCTCTTGACAACGCCTTAAACCCCTCTCTTAACCCCACTCCCTCTCCTCCCTTAACCCCCCCTATTAACCCCTTGCCGCCTGCAATGACAGACACATTTAACACCTACGCGCGGCGATGTTGACGCTGCACTTCAGCGCGCGAAGCGAAGCTCTGCAAAAGCGCCGTCTGCTGCGCTGCTGCCGCTTTGACGCCGTCGCCGGGCCGTCAAGGTGTCAATTTGTGCCGCTGGCACACTCGCACACCTGTAAACACACACACACCACATGGATTTGACGACTGTATGCAAATTTAATGGCTAAATTAGATGGAGGGAGAGCGCGAAAAGCAGAAAACAAAAAGCGAAGAAGGAGGAATTTAATAATTTAATGTTAGGAGAAGTCAGGCCGCGATCGAGACGCCGTTTATTAGGCGTGATTATGCTCACAGATAGCGAGTTTTAAAATTCAATTTGCATAATGAATTTCGTTTAATTTAATTCGAATTGTAATTCCAGCAATTGTCTCCATAAAAATCGTTTGATCTGGCGCATTCGTTAATTGAGTAATTAATGCCGACGCCCACATACACCCATAACTATAACCATATCGAAATGAATCCGTGAGATGGGGGACCACCCACAGATACAGATAGCCAGATACAGATACGGCAATCAAATAAAAATTATGCAAAAATTCTTTGTGATAACGACGACGACGGGCATGTATAATTTAAATGTTTATTAAATTATTTAGTTGTGAATTTATGAATCTATTTATACAAAACGAACACACACGCAACCGGGTTTCTTCTGAAGATTTCCTCTTGATCATTTGCTTTGTTTCTTCTGCTCGATGCCGCGTTGCGTGTGCGCTGGACTAGAATATGGTACAACTTAATCGTTTAGTTAGTTTTAAGACCTAGGCCTTACACGCTACGCCTTCCGTATAAATACTAAATCGTAGATATTGCTCGATTTCTATAGCCTTCCCTTTAGCAGGTCTCCTTCGAGGCTGCCGCCGCTGTGGCCGCCTCTTGGAGCTCCTGCATCTCCTCCTCCTCGCGGGTCAGCGGCACCGTCGAATGGTTGTACAATCCCTGGGCCATCAGCTGCAGCGCCAGCGGATTCTTCGTTCCGCTCGACTTTTTCAGCTTGGCCCGCTTGTTCTGGAACCAGATCTTGATCTGGGCCTCGTTCAGGCCCAGTTCGCCGCTCAGCTGCTGGCGCCGCTTCTCTGTGAGATAGCGATTCTCGTTGAACTCGTGCTGGAAATATACAAAATGTGAATTGGTTAAGGAAAAAGTTTATATTTACAAAGAAAAAACATCTCAAGATATTTGTACCCTAAAGGCGTTATTTCTAAGTTCATTTTCCAATTGTTATATATTTTATATTATTATTTAACTCACCTTCAGTCTCGCCAGCTGCGTGCCACTGAAGGCCGTTCGCGGCCGCTTATCCTCCGGTGTGCCACCGTCCGTGGCCTCGCCCTTGTCGCCGCCCACGCCACCACCTCCGCCGCTGCCGCCACCCGCCGCTGCACTGGACGTGGCTGGCTTTTTGGGCTTTCGCGTTCGCGGACCTGGTGAGAAAAACACAATGAGGATGGTCATAAAAATTCCAGGGAGCGCTTAATGGCACCAACATGACGGGGAACTGGTGGGAGAGACTGAAACTGAACCTGAAGCTGGACCTGTGGCTGTGCCTCAACCTGCCCGACGACTGCCAACTCATCGGGCGGACATAAATCCTGCGTCTCATATATGCAGCGAGGATGCCCGGCAATTAATTCACATTTAAATGCGTCCAGTCAACCCCCAGTAGAAGCTGTCCCCCTCTCTCCCCCCTCTACCTAACTCCTCACCAGCTAAAACAATTAAAGTTTTTGGTTGGAAAATTTGCTCGCGTCATTTTCCCAAAATGTAATCAACGCAATGACTTTTGACTGTGGCTAATTTTCCCGAAAGCGAGAAGATGTCCTGCCAAAACAACCCCTAAAAAACCAGAAGGAAGCAACGACTTGAGTTGTCTTGGATTTAATTAACAGCATTCGGGGCGGACAGCGGGACAGGCGCAGAGAATCGCTCCACTTGATGTGGGTCCTGCGAGCAAATAAAATTCCATTGGGAGAAAGGGCTGTGCCGGGACAGTATTCAAAAGTTATAAGCTCGTTTTGGAAATAGTTGGGAAAAGTCCTGGGCCAAGGGAAAATGCCAAATGGAAAACGAGAGATGAAGCAATTATTAGGTTTTCACTAATGGGAAAATTTTGGTCAGCAAATGGAAGACGAAGGAGACGTCGCCGACTGACCCAAACCGCAAGATGTTTTCCAAAAACACGAAACACTGAAAATATGTGGCAAGTATTTTGTAATTTAAGAGCTACATCTATCATAAGGCATTTGGGCGAGTAAGTGTCTTGTGGAAATTGTTAAAGGAAATTGTTAAGTAAATTCTTTCGGGGAAAGTGTCAAGGCGGAAATTACTCAAATGAATAATAGAGGATGAGGAATATATTAAGCTGATTTTCTGATTAATTTTTAGCTAGTTTTAGTTTTAAAATGACTACTACTA
>JAEIIL010024388.1:0-16898 GCA_018905715.1 Drosophila lini | reverse complement strand
GGATTGGTCATACAGCTAGAACTTGTGAGGTGCACGGCGAGTGCCGGATCAACGGATGCCTCAAGATGCATCTTGCGGCATCCGTTGATCCGGCACTCGCCGTGCACCTCCCAAGTTCTAGCTGTGTGACCAATCCGTAAGCATGTGAAGCAGAGCCGATGCCACTTCACCATGCTCCCCTTGAAGTCAACCTCTCTTCGGACCTACTTGTGTGGGGTAGTCGTTTAAGGCAACTCCGCATGAAGCAAGACATAATACATTCAAATAATAATACAGCTTAAATCGATAAATCTACTTAAAATATAGAAGATACCAGATTTGGACCGATAACAAAATACGGTTTTAAGCCAGTTCATTAGAGCGCGAAACTCAAAGTGGTCTCGCAATGAGAATTTTATTTTTATTTCATTTTGCTGGGTTCTGAACTGAAAAAAATATTAGAAAATTAGCACAAATAATATGTTTTCGGTGGCAAGGTTCTTGCGCTGTAAAATTAAATTAAATTATTTGTTTCGTAATAATTTAAAAAAAAATGTAGGCGTTATAGGTTAAAAACATAAATTTAAAGGTTTCCGCATTCATTTTTCCGCAAAAAGTTTAAAAATTAAGATTAGCATGGTTTAAGGTAAAATTAGTTTGGTGAAATCCCGCAAAAACAAATCCATCACATCTTATGCAAATATATTGGTCTTTATTTTGTATTGAATGTAGAAATTATGCTAGTAAAATAAAGCTTAGATTAAACGCTACGCTATAACCATACTTAACCAAATTATTTGTACCTGAAACGTTGGGTCCAAGTCTGCGCACAGTTGCACTATCACTCCTCTTCGCTGCCGTCGCCCAGGGGTATGAAAGCGGGCAGCGTTCCCAGGGTTGGGCGCTTGAGCACTCCGACAGTGGCTTCGGTTTCCGCCGGGTCCTCCGCTTCCTCTTCTTTCTCCTCCTGAGGTTCTTTCCTTTCCATTTCATCTTTGGGACTTTTCGTCTGGTCACCGTCGCATCTGAAGTACCTTGAGCTACTGGGAACGTCAGCAGCCTTGCCTTCCAGCTCCTTTTGGGTCTCCTCGGTCTTATCAACCTTAAGAATAACAGTCTTGGGCCGCGACTTGACCAACCGCTTGGCTGGGGCCTTCTTACAGAACACACACTTGGACAACTCGCACTTGCCCTGGCGTTCCAGCTCCGGGCATGCGAACTCGTGACGCTTGTTGCACTTGAAAGATTAAGGCGTTAATAGAATACCTTCAGAGGGATGGCTTAGCCAACTTACCTCGGCAGCCAGCGGGCAGTAGCCGCGCACAAAGTCAATGCAGATCCCAGCCTTGCGGCTGAGCTTCTTGTGCAGGTACGGACAATCCTCGCGGACGCAGACACCGCGCAGAAAGTACCGGCAGACAGGCATCTTCTCCAGCGTGACGTTGTGCGAGAGCAGGCAGTCCGGATTGGAGCACTCGCCGCGCAGGAAGCTGTAAATAGAGGAGGGAGAGAATGGAAACAGGTTTGACGACGTGTGACCTGGGACAAACCTGATACAGATGGCAACCTGCCGCTGATCGTGCAGCTTGCGACACTTTCCGCGACTGTGGGCAGCACATTTTCCCAGCTTCTGGTAGATGGCACAAGGTACATTGGTCTTCACCCGCGACTTGTTCAGCAGAGTCAAACTCCTCTGCCTGGCGGTGATCAGATGGGCCCTCGACAAGTGATTTGTGGTACGAATGAAGACGTTCTGGGTCTTGGGCGAGGCCACATATGTGAGGCCACCAATATCGATGCGCCGGATCATGGTACGATTCACGCTCATCTGAGATGCAGCAGCAGCTGTCGGTAGTCGCGGAGTTGAAGCTGATGAAACCCTGGTTAGACGGCAGCCCGATGGATCCAGTATGAACTTGTTTCCACTAACGAACAGCGCACGTCCAGACAAGGGTGGCTTGAGGGTCCTGGGAGTCGCAGTCCTGGCATCCAGCTTCGTTATCTTGTTCTTCGATATCTTCCTGTACATCACGCCATGTATGCTGACCATGCTGAGGGACTTGTTAACGCCCTGCTTAAGCAGCTGAGGCTCGGATCTGCAAGATATTTAAACAGCTGCACATATAGTTCATAAAGCGAGAAGTCTTTCGCTAAAGGGCGTTTTTAACGTGGAAGGGTTTTTATTCCAGCGTAAAATGAGTAAAAAGCAACCAACATATGATCTTAACTCCGCACAACTTTAATGGCCTCTATTAGTAATTCCTACCTCAGTTTTTTCGTCGGCTCCGCATCTTCGTTGGTTCGTCTCAAGGCGTACTGTCCCACAAACTCCCGCAGCGACCGCCGCTTCTTGACCAAGGGAGTAAAGGTTAGTGATATGGACCGCACCAGCTTGTACTTGGTGCGCTTGGCAGGCGGCACAGGTGGCTGAGGGGCGGGAACAGCCGTCACAGCTCCTTGGCGCACAATCTTTCGCTTGGAAATGCTGACCAAGGGTGGCTGGGTGCGGGAGGAAGCAGCCACGGGAGGAGTAGGTACTGGTGGGGGTGCAGCGGCCTTAACCGGGGCCTTACGCACCAGACACGTGCTCGCCTTGCTGATTATTTTTGCCTGTGGGGGAGGTGGCGTGGCTGGCACGGAAATTACTGGCAACGGAGGCGTCTGTTTATAGTACGCAGCGGAGACCTGTTGATGCAGGAACTCCTGTTGCTGTTGCTGCTGGAACTGCTCGTACATGGCCCGCTGGCGCTGCAGAAAGTGCGGATTGATGTGGATGGCGGGCGCTGGGTACTGTGGCGGCAGCGGGGGCGCCTGAAGGGGCGGCAGATGATGCGCAGTTTGGCCTTGCAGCAGATGGGACGCCGTGCGGGCCATCTGGAAATTAGGATTAATGTACACTTTCCGCGTTACGGACGGCAGGCCCTCGTCGGCGCTTAGGTGCGGCAGCATTTTGTTAGTCACTTGGTCAGTAGTATAAAACGTTGGTGATCCTGTTTTAGGTTATTAATCAATTTTTAACACAAATTAAAGAACCTCCTTTGTACTGTAATTATTACGTGTTTTTAGTGTGACCGTGCGTGGAAACAGGAAAATCCTAAACAGATAATTGTAGTTGCTGCAAAAATACTAAGTTGATGTAAGATTTACAAATTCAAATATTCAGATAAATACATTGCAGTACAGATGCATTTATTTATATTTTAAAGTATTGCTTAATTTGTATTTTGTTTGGTGGTTTATAAATAGAAAACAAAGCTGTTAAAAATACCGCCTAATTTAAATATTCAAAACAAAAGGTCACTTTAAAACGCGACCACGTTCATTTGTTTTGCAAAACGTGGATTTCGATTGGGCATAAAAATTGTTCTTCGAATATTAAAATAAAAATGGGCAAGGATCGGGGCAGAGGACGCCGGAACCACAACTCCGGGCCCTACAACAAGAGCAACTGGCGTGGCCAGAAACGGGATCGCCCTCCCCAGAACGGCGGGCAGCGCAACAAGTGAAGTGTTTCAACTTTAAACATAAGCTACAAGTACTTACCGGCTTTTATTTTGTTGTTTTTAGAGCTCCGCCGCAGCAGAAGTCCGTGTTGCTCGAGAATCAGGTGGGCATCACGGAGTTCACAAATCCAGACGCTCCCGGATTCACTGGCATCCTGAAGTCGCGCTTCTCGGATTTCCACGTGAACGAGATTGACAGCGAGGGCAGGGTCTTGGAGCTGAACGACCTCACCGTGCCAAAGGTGGCCATCGAACGTGTGTATTTGGACTCTGTTTCCTATCACTAATTTGCTTACCTACCGCATGGAATTCCAGTGGTGGACCCAGAAGATCTGGCCAAGTGGAGGAAGGAACTGGAGGCGGTAATTGGTGCTGAGGTGTGGCAAGAAATAGCCGACCTGGCCGAGTCGAAGACCGATCCTAAGAGCGAACAGAAGGTGGAGATAGATGTGAGCAGCCTGGACAAGGAAAGGCGCGGCCAAGTCCACCAGCTGGTAAAACAGTTGTACAAGGGACAGTTGGTGTCCACGACTATTGGGCAGCAGCAACAGGCCAAGCCACCGCCGGCGGAGGAACAGACAGAGCCACAGGAGCAGCTCGCGGAGAAGAAAACTATTCGCATCCTAAAGCCCAAGGGAGGCCGCGGTAAGCAAGGAGCTTGAATGGAGAGAGCTCTAGTTAATAATGTTACATTTTTGAGTAGGCGACAAGCGCTGGAGCTTTCCCGCGGAATTCGTGAGCTTCCTGGTGCACAAAACTAACCTGGTTACCAGTGATGTGGCCTCCACTTTGGCCTCGCGGCTTTTGTAAGTTTTGCTGCGTAGTATTTCAGATGGGCTTTGATCTTTAAGGCCTGCTTTTTCCCACAGCTTGCGACCCTCGCAGGTGAACTACGCCGGCATCAAGGACAAGCGGGCCAAGACCACCCAGAACTTCTGCATCAAACGCAGGGCGCCGGATCAAATCGTGGCAGCCGCCCGATCCCTGAGGAATGTGCAGATCGGCAACTTCGCCTTCCGAAACACCACCCTGAAGCTGGGCGACCTACAGGGCAACCGTTTCCGCATCGCCTTGCGTCACGTGGACAAGGTGAAGCGTGGCGACATCGAGGTGGCCCTGGAATCGCTCCGGGAACGGGGCTTCATCAACTATTACGGCTTGCAGCGGTTCGGCAACAGTGCCAGCGTGCCCACGTACGAGGTGGGCGTTGCCCTGCTAAAATGTGACTATAAGCTCGCCTGCGAGCTGATCCTTAAGCCGCGCGACTCGGACGTAGAGTTCATGCGTCCCATCCGGGAGGAATGGTGGGAAAAACGCGACTCGGCGGCGGCAGCAGCGCAGATCTACGGCGACAAGTTCATCGAGAAGAAGTTGCTGGACGGATTGGCCAGATTCGGGGAGTCAAACTACTCCTCAGCGCTGCGGCAGATACCCAGGAACATGTTGATGCTGTATCCACATGCCTACCAGAGCCTCGTCTTCAACAGGATTGCCTCTAGGAGGATCAAGGAGTTTGGCCTGAAGCTGATTCCCGGAGACTTGGTATATGTGGAGCAGGATCAGGATCAGGAGGAGCCGAAGGAGGTCGCGGAAGTGAAGGAGCAAAAGGAAGAGGAAAATTCCGAAGATCTTCCAGAAACTCTTGGGGAGGACGAGACCATCGAAGAGGAATCGGTATTTAAGCGCAAAGTGCGTCCCCTAACCGCCGAGGACATTTCCAGCGGCAGCTTCCGCCTCTCCGACGTGGTTCTGCCCCTGCCGGGACACGACATTACCTATCCGGCAAACGAGTGCGGCATCTGGTACGAGGAGATGTTATCCGAGGTGGGCCTTACCTCAGATCTTCTGAAGCACAAGGAGAAGACGTACGCCCTAGGTGGCGCCTACCGCAAGATGATCATTCAGCCCAGTGATCTCAAGTGGAGCTTCCGGCTGTACAACACGCCCGAGGACTCTCTGATTGCCTCCGACTGGGAGCTACTGAAGAGCATTCCCGTTACCACTGAGCCCACCGAGGAGGAGGCCAGATTCATGGCCCTCCTCTTGGAGTTCTCGCTGCCCTCGGCAGCCTATGCCACCATGTTTTTGCGGGAACTCTTCAAGCAGGATACGTCGGCGGCCACGCAAATGCAGCTGGAAAAACAGGCAATGGGGGAAACCGGAAAGGAGGCGACTAAGGAGGAGCCCATGGAGGAGGAGGAAGGGGAGAAGGTGAAGGAGACGGCAGCGCAGGAGGAGGTGCAGGCCAACTAAGTGCAGGACCGACGACCGAAGCCAAAAATCAATATTCTCGGGGAAATCAATTTTACGCGCGCTTCGTCGTATCCCAACTTCATACCAACCACAACAATAACAATGCGCACGTGAGGACGACGAGGGCTGCTCTCTCTCTCTCTCTCTGTGTCTCGGTAGCTCCCATTCACTCTCTCGGGTCTCTCTCGCCAGCTGGAAGGAGAGTCCTTTTGGTCCTGTGCCTTCTGGGGCGACTGCGATTTCATTCGTTCGGTGGCAAGCATCGCGAAAGCTCGCAACGACGCGCTGCGCAGTTTTCCCCAGCTCACAGCTCACACAGTCCACCAAGTCGGACGGTTTCCTCGGCGTTCTCAATGGAGAGCAGTGGCCAATGATTAACTAAACCCAACTAACTAACATTTTCGGTTCCGCCAAGTCCCCGAGACTCGAATCAACCAGTGCATCCAACCCGCTGTAGCCGAGCCCTAACATCCAGGAGGAGAGAGCCGAGCCAAGGTGAATCTAGCTCTTAGATGTGTGCAGCTCTTTTGGGCGCGTATTTTGAATAAGTCATTTATTTAGCCGTAAGCACAATTCACGGCGGAGCAGTTGCCAGTAATTAAAAGTGAGTGAGCATTGAACTTACCCTGCCAAGCCCCGAACTGTACAATATTTTTGATTTTGGCTTCGGCCAGCTTATCGATTTTTGTTGTGTGTGCGTGCTTGTGCTTGTGCCCGAAATCAATCGATAATACGGTGTTAATACCAAGAGAAGGAAGGGTCCGCGCGCGAAGGGGGAAGGTTGGGAAGGTGGCTTGCTGACTGGCTGGCCGTAGGAGTAGTTCATGTATAGTGGGCTTAGTTGAGGTGCGTCAGGGGAGGCGGCGGGTGCTCGGTGCTCGGCAGTCGGAGATCGGGGTGATTTTCGGGGTGGCGGCAGTCGTTAAGGGTGCACGACGCTCCGCTCTGCTCTGCTCCTCGCTCGTTATGTTTTTGTTCCCCCCTTTGGGAGTCCTCAAATTAATAAACTAAATGCTTGTTTTGGCGTCGTCACCCACCCGCCCACCCTCCTTCCGCCTCCCCGCTGAAGCCGATCCAGACGTGGATATTGGACATGTTATTGCTTGCGCGCGCACTCTTTGACTCTTTTTTTGACCAGTTACCAGCAGCACTAGCAGCAGCAGCAGCTGCGTCATATATCGTAGGAGTTTTTGGCGTGGCTAAATTCGATTTTCTGTCGCCTGCCCCCGCGCCACTAAATCTATCCAGCCAAGCCAATGGATCTATGCCGCCTGACATATAACATTACATCCGGATTGATTAATTTATAAGTTTTAATACTTATAATCAAATGATATTTTGAAGAAAATCAACTATTAATACTTGAAGTTTTTTAAAGCGAATTAGCGAACAACTCGTTTGTTTTAATGTCGTTTTAGCAATGTATTTATTTGAGATGAAAAGGCGATGTTTAAGAAATATAAATTAGTTTATAACAAATTCATTTGTTAAGGTTTAAAGCTTTTCGAGCATTTTATAATTACAAATATTCTTTGTCAACATTTAATGAAGTACCGATTTATGCCTATTTTGAAGATTGGAAACGTCAAGAAAGGAAATGAAGGGATATAATTAAAATCTTAGACAGTAGTGGCAATATTTTTTCTAATCCATAAAATTTCAAAAAGCTTACTTTCAAAATTGATTAATTTTACATATAAGATTTCGTGCAGTTTCTACTAAAGTTTCCTATTTAATGTAAATATCAGAAATGCTAAATGTACAAAGATGTCTAGTTAAACCTAAAATAAATTACATTTAAAATAACGAAATTGAGTAAAAAACTGTAAGTGATCCTGAATTAACGCTCAACTATACCCCCTGAAAACCATTTCATTTATTACCTACATATTAGTATTGCCTCACTAAATAATTATATCATCGATTTGCTCTTCGTTAAGGGCGCGCAGATTACATTTGCAGAGATAGGCCAGAATCCTTTTCTCCGCCTTGACCCGGTTCGCATCCCCCAGTCCTTCCAGCAGCGCCTCAATCCGCTTTAGCAGTTCTGCGCTCACTGGGGCAGCGGCTGGGGGTGGTGCTGCTGGGGCATGATTAGCCGCTGGTGGAAGCGGCTGTGCCGGTGCTGCTGCTCCTGCACTGGCCAACTGCTCATCCATGGCCTCTTGTAACGGATCCTCCTCGTTGTGGACCTCCTCGATGGGTGACTGGGGTTTCAGAGACCGCCAATTAGTGTCTACTACACTGCGGTGGTTCCCGGCATGGTGCGGCTGCTGCAGGAAACGCATGTGGGGCAGAAGGCTCCAATCGGAGCCAGCGCCTCCCGCCTTTTCTTTCTCCGACTCACGACGCAGTTTGGTCACCAGATGATTCCATGTGCTAATGCAAGTATTAACTAACCGAAAGTACACATGGAATTTGAGGAAATAAAAAAAATCTCAATTGTTTACCATCCGTTTTAAGGGAAGCGGAAATGCTGCGCCAAATTTCCGTCTTCCGCTTCTTATTCGTGTCGTAGGGCGTACTCCTCAGTTCCCGCTCGTAGAGATTGGGATTGGCGCGGACCAGCTCAATTAGACGTATGTTAAAATCCGACATTTCACTAATATGAATTGAAAACAAACAAATACAGCTTAATTGAAAATAATCAAAGCAAAATGTTCAATAGGACTTAAGTTGTGAGTAAACAAAACTTTAGAGTGACCGTTGCTCTACCATTAGAACTTGCCAACAAGCTTTCGGAAAAATACTAAAATAAACTAAGAAAAGGATAGTTCAGTCAGCCGAAGTTTTAATACCCTTCCGAAAAAAAAGAAAAAAATTAATAAAGAAAGAATTTGGCTCAATCCTATATCTACATACATTAACTACTATATTTATACATTATGTATATATGTATTACTTAGAATAAAATCATAAAATTCATACACTCTATCGTGTTAGAAATATCTAAAATATTTGATCCAAAATTATTTTACCAATAAATAAAAGTATGTATATGGCAGTCCTTTATCCAGCAATAAATAGATTTCAAATTTCTTCCATGTATGTAATTATTCTATAATTTGTATAGGTAGTATATGTACATATATTTATTGTATGTGGATAAACATATTTTTGTCTTATTTAGGTATGTATAGTACATATGTTCTAGCATTTAAGCATTGTTTGTATCTGTTACTTCACAGTCTGGCGGCTCTTATTGATTTATTTATTGATTTTCTCATTGACCAGGCCGCAGAGATGGCCGCCGAAAACTATCACCTCAAGTGGGACTCCCACCTGTCCTATCTAAACTCTTCCATTGCAACGCTTTACAAGTGAGTATAAACAAATAAATTAAATCATTTAATTTTTTATTTGTTAAAGAATGAAAAATTTTGAAAAGCGCCAAAAGTATAAAACTTTGAATTTGGAATGCAAAATTCATAAAAGTCTGCTTTTAGGCAAATTTTTTAAAGATTTTAAATATTTATTTTAGTTTTTATTCACCATAAATGTTTCCCGATATGTGTTTTAATTATTATTTAATGACATTAAGTTTTGATATTTATGAGCTTATGTGCTTTTTTAAGCTTATATTTTTAAAATTTCTGATATTTTAGTCATAAAATATAAATAAAACCAACGAAACTGCTTAAAATAATATATAAAATGTACTTAAAACACAACAATTTCTTTCCAGAAATGAAAAGTTTGCCGATGTGGTCCTTTACAGCTCCTACAACAGCAGCGGCATCCCCTCGGACATACCCACGGTCGGCATCTCGGCCCACAAGTTCATCCTGAGTGCTTCGTCTCAGTTTTTTGCCACCATGTTCGAAACGGCGCCGATTACCGCTCCTAATGGCGTGCTGTACGTCGTCCTGCCGCCAGACCTCAGCCATCGGGCCATTCAGATCCTGGTGCAGTACATGTACAGCGGCGAGGCCACAGTCTCTAACGATATACTCAACGAGGTGCTGCGTGGCGGCGAGATTCTGAAGATCCGCGGCCTGTGCCGCACCAGCGCTTCCAACGGCGGGGGCTCCGTCGTGTCCACCTCTCACCACACCCTGGGCGGGCACCTGCATTCGCGGGAGGCGAGCGCCATGTACATGTCGAATGGCACGCGTTCTGCTGCCCTGCCGCCTCCGCCGCCGCCGCCGCCCATTTCAGATCATTATTCCAGCAAACCGGGAGGATCCACACGCTTTGCACTGGAACACCACCACCACCTGTCGTCACACCACAACCACCTGAGTCACCACCATCAGCAGCAGCAGTTCCGCGGTCTGGGCGCCTCCGTGATGCCCAAGGACAGTCCCGTGATCATCAAGTCACCCAAGATGGCTGCCCACACGGGCCTCCTTACTGTGGCCAGCAGCAGCAAGCTGGGCATCTCGGTCAACAAGGAGGTGGCCATCGATCCGGAGGACAAGTGCTGCTTTGCAGGCCCCGGACAAGTGGAGTCGCAGTCACATCCACCGCCTCCAACCTCATCGACAGCCGCCAGTGGCGGCGGCGGTGGTGGAGGAACCATAGCAGCAGGTGCCTCAGCCTCCCAGCCCATATCCATATGCACGGAGGTGGGTTGCAGCAGTTGTCCCATGGCCCCTGGGCCCAGCACGGAGCAATCGGAGACCAGCTTGCGGCGCACGGAGTACGAGGAGCAGGCGTTGCGCGAGCGTAACGAAGTGGGGCTGGTCTTCGAGCGACGTCTTCGAAGGGAAAGTGCCTGCGAGAGATGTGAGTCTGTACAATCTATAACCTCATCAAATACTAATATAATTTTCCAATCTCCGAAAGCTCGCGACTACTACGAGGCACCACCGCCGCACTTCGAGCACGTGGTGCCCTCCCGCCTGGCTGCCACCCCACCACCACCAGCACCACCTCAACAGGCGCCGACCCATCGACATGGCCACAACTTCCTCACCATTAAGCAGGAGCCAACCGACTGGAGCACAAACCCACCCAATGCGTCCAATGCCAACAACAACAACCTCGAGGAGGGGCCGCTGGTGTCGCCCAAACAGCCGCTGGACTTCAAGATGAGCGCCGTTAAGATGGAGGTCAACCGGGATAGGGGCACGCCCTCAGAGGATTCCGAGGAGCACACGCTGCGCGACTACAACAACTTCAAGCAACTGTTGGTTTGCGAGATCTGCCAGAAGTCGTTCGAGGACACTAAGATGTTGGTACGACATCTAGGCACCCATGCCAGCGATCCGGCAGGTGGAGCGGGGTCCAATTTGCTGGGGCCCAGTGCCAGTGGCAGTGCTCCGAGCGCCTCCGGAAATTCCAGCAATCTCGCCCTGAGAGCCTTGAAAACTTATGTGCCAAAGAAGCGACGCCGCGTCTCGGTGAGTCTATAGAAACAACAAGAGTTTCTTATAAAGCTGTCCAAAATTTGCTACCTTTTAAGAGGGATTGCTGGTATAAGAAAATTCAATGATGCTAAAGAGTCATCAGAGTTTAATAATTCTTATATGTATTGTAAGCCGTCATTTTATAACTTGAACCTAATATTACTCCCCTTTGCAGCAACAAGAAAACAACATGGATCACGATCATGTCACGCTGCTCTGCGATTTGTGCTCCACGTAAGTTGATTCGAAAGAACGTTTCCCAAAGAGCTCTATCAATAATTCTCATCCACCCCTACAGTGCATTCGAAACGCCCGCGGAGTGGGTGCGCCACATGAACAGCCAGCACACCGAGATCGAGCTGGCCATGTTCAACAGCAAGAAGGATGGCGAGCAGAAGGGGTGTGTGTCCTAAGGTCACCTAAGGCACTCTGATGAACTCTGTTCATTTGCAGCCAGCAGCAGCCGCAGCAGCAGCTACAGCAGCCGGCCACCAGCAGCTCTTCCACAGTGTCCACCAGCCAAATGCAGCCAAAGTATCCCAGCTCCACCACCAACCCCACGCGGTCGATGCTGCTCAACAGGAGCAACAACGTCGATGTGGCAGCTTCAGCTGCAACCTCCACCTCTCCGGGACCTTCGGAGGCAGCCGCCACCTCATCATCGAGCTCCTAAGGATGACCACCAGCACCACCAACACTGGCCACACGATCCCGGGATCGAAGGGACACAGTGAGCCACATCAAGACACCATTTTGTTCGATAAATTCAAGTCGTTCCAGTCGTAATCAAAAACAAGGAGAATGTTTTTAAGGCAACAGCAAGAACCGTGATCAAAATGCAACCAGTTTGCATATTTTATAGAGAGCAACAAGCAAAATACAAAAATCGCAAAAAAATGAACGAAACTGTAAACGAAACTCTTAGAATCGGAATCGTCAGGCAACGATACAAAACAAAAACAAAACAAACCTAAATGTAAGGGACACCTTTTTCGAAAACAAAAGGAAAACAAGATTTAACTCAACTGTGTAGAGTGTTTTTTTTTAAGTGTATGGATGTACCTAGTTTTAACCATATTATTCCCCAGTAAACGAACATGTAATTACTGTACCAGCGCGCAATTGACACGAAGGAGGATAACTGAAGTCTTTAGTCATATGAAATCATTTTCCCCGCAGGACATGGTAAAATTTAAACTCAAACGCAGCTCTGATCCCTTTAAAGTACCTTTTTTTCTCTTATATTGATTAAAACCGAAACCATTCCATTCGTAGGACCAACAGAGTGACAGAGATATTTCCCGATTTTGATAACAAATCATTTTTCAGGTGCATCGAAAATAATAATCATCCCTTCCTACTATCCAATAATGTCACCTGCTTATTTTCGAATGTAATAACTGATAACTACTGTGTTTCGTATGCTCCTATCGCGGGCATATGAGGTCAGCAAATTTGTTGAACGTTTTTATATTCTTTTTATATGTATGGGGAATCATCAGAACAGAAGTTTCGAGAAGTATTTGTACATAGATTAAGTTCGATTTGAAAGTCCGCCGATTGAAACTTTTGCGAGAAGTTTATAAACTAAAATCTCTAGATGTGTGTGTAGTAGTTGGAAGTTCAATTAAAAAACTCTCCCCAACCATGTAAAAACAAATACAATATACAATATACTATATACTATATATATTTACAAGCAGGCGTGATTATTAAAAAACTAAGTAGATGTAACATGTAAAACAATGCGCGAAGAAAACAGTTTCTTCCCCAAAAAAACAAACCAACAAATCGAATATGTAGCAAGAGCGTTTAAATTCCAAATAAACGACTACGATGAGAAATCGTTTTTAAAGGCGATATCGAAGAGCCTCCAGAATTAAGAGTCATGTTCCGAAAAGCTCGTGCGATTACTCGCAAGGTTTATAAATACGGAGCACCATCGAAGAGAAAAGTTAGTCTGAACACCAACGTCGAGTTGACTTCAACAATTAAGTGAATTTTATTATTTCCAACGCTTCAGATACGTACGACGTACAAATGAGCTCTGGAAAGCATTTGGCCAAAGGTAAGAGAAGTGGATGTGTTGTCAGTGGTAAGAGAAGAGCTCGTTTCATTAGTTTATTTGTTTAGCCAAAACAAGTTCTCCAACATTCCGCCGTGCCATTTTACACATTTTTTTTTTCATATTTATTCAGATTTTTTAGTGCAAAAGTAGAGAAAAATTGGTAATTGGTAGAACAAAAATTTGATAATTTATTAATTTGTGTGAATCACTCGCCCACAGCATGATGGGACTGCTAACAAAAATCAATAATAACCTTGACGTTTGCCTTAGATATTTCTATATTGGGTTGTAAAGGAACAGTCTCGAATTAATGAATTTTAAATAACTAGGACTTCTAAAATTATTAAAAAAAATTTAACAAATCGATGCTACAATATGTTTAATCGTTAAAAAAGTTTACTGCATAACAAAATGTTATTCACATCTTTTTGGATACCTTTTTCATGGAAAATAAAACTACATATATCAATTTTGTAGATCTATTTAATCAAACAAACACATTTTCTCTCTTTAATTATCAGTAATTAACTTTAAAGTTTTTATATTTTAACATTTTAATGGCTTACGGCTATGGTATCATAATTATGAATGAAAAAAAGAAAGACGTTCACTTTTAATAATGCAAATCATTGAAAAGATCTAGTCTCGTATTCCAATTCGCACCACTTATCCATGAACTATAATTCAAAGATCGACGAACCATAATATTTACCCGTAAGAAATGATAACATATCAGTTAAATGTTTGACATATCGCGTCTGGCTCTATCAAACTTAAGCGTATGACTTGCTATATGGTATTTCTGTTTTTTGAAAAGATAAGGCTCTTGCCGGATCACAAAGAATATTTTTTCGATCCGCGCCTGGTTGATTCTGAAACCATTATCGGCTTATGGAAATTCCACTCATTATGCACATTTTCAGGCTCTGCCAAGCCCGTTCTGCCCGATGATGGAGTCCTCCGCCTCTACTCGATGCGCTTCTGTCCCTACGCCCAGCGTGCTCATCTTGTGCTGAATGCCAAGAAGGTGGACTATCACACAGTGTTCATCAATCTTACCGAGAAGCCGGAGTGGCTGGTAGAGGTGAGCCCGCTGTTAAAGGTTCCTGCGCTGCAGGTGGTGGCGGAGAAGGGCCAGCCCTCGCTCATCGAGTCGCTGATCATTGCCGAGTATTTGGACGACAAGTATCCGCAGAACCCGCTACTGCCCAAGGACGCACTGAAGCGGGCCCAGGACAAGATTTTGCTGGAGCGCTTCAACGGCATAACCAATGCCTTCATGAAGATCTTGTTGCAAAACACCGGACTAGATGACTTCTGGACTGCCCTGGACATCTTCGAACAGGAGCTGACCAAGCGGGGCACTCGCTTCTTTGGCGGTGACAAGCCGGGCTTCGTGGACTACATGATCTGGCCCTGGCTGGAGCGCCTGGCAGTGATTGAGTATGTGCTGAAGGACAGCTACAACTTTGATGAGAAGCGATTCCCCAAGGTGGCCCAGTTGATAACCCTTCTGAAGGAGGATGACGCGGTCAAGGGCTTCTACGCTACTCCCGAGCAGCACCAGGAATTCTGGCGCACCCGCAAGGCCGGCAATGCCAGCTACGATCTGCTGGCTTAGATCAAAATCTAAAAATGTCTAGTCTCAACTTTAAAACTGAAGATTTTAATTGAAAAAAAGGAACAAATAGAAACCTATGGAAAATAATAATAATTAAAAGATGAATAAAAAAAAAGAAAATATTAAAAAAGAAAAAAATAAAAAAGAAAAAAGAAAATAGGAAAAAAAAAATAAATAAAATTTCTTAAATAAATATAAATATTTGCCTTTTTCTAATTAGTTATAACAAACCAGTATAAAATCAAGTTAAGCTGGGACCAAAAGTATACTACAAAATTAAACATCTGTAAACTGAGAACTTAATCTACTGAATACTTTTGGAAGATTTTTCTTTTTAATAATGCTCCTATTGCGGGCATATGGAAGTCAGCAAATTTGTAGAACAATGCAAAAAAAACACAAAAAAAAAGGACGGTTTCGGTAATTCCAAATAAACGACTACGATAAAAAATCGTATTTTAAAAGCGATATCGAAGAGCCACAATAACTAAGTCATACTCGGAAAAGCTCGTGCAATTACTCACGAGCTTTATAAATATAGAGCGCAGTCTAAGAGAAAAATTAGTCTGAACACCAACGTCGAGTTGATTAAGTGAATTTAATTTTTCTCCTGTGCTTCAGTAACTATGAGCTCTGGAAAGCATTTGGCCAAAGGTAAGAGAAGTGGACCTGTTGTCAATGGTAAGAGAAGGTCCCAAAACAAGCACCCCAACATTCCACCGGGTAATTTTACACACTTTGACATTCAAATTTAAATTTTTAGTGCCAAAAGGGACGAGTAAAAATATTAATAAAAAACAAATAATTCGTTGAACAGAAATTAAATGATTTATTTATTTGTGTAAATCACTTTGCCCACTGCATGATGGAAAATGCTAAACAAAATCCATTATAACGTTGACGTTTGATATAGATATTTGCATATCGTGTTGTAAAGACCAGTTTTGAATTTATGACTTTATAAACTACAGTTTTTAATTCCATGAAAAAGATTATCATATTTCATAGATTTAAAAACTGTATCGATTTTTTACCAAACATATTTCCTTTTTTGAATCATTAGACTAAAACTTTAATTCTTAACATTTTATTGCTAAGGCTATCGTAATATAATAATTTTAAAGGGAAAAATGACAGACAGTCTCAAGGACTTGCTTGTCAAAGAACTAACCTAATTTAAAGAATAAAAATCTTCGCATCGATCTATACTATTGATTCCAATTTAATTCACTCATCCACTGATCTTTTCCTATAAAACAAAGTTCGACCAACCATAATATTTACCTCAAAAAAATGAGTTCATATCAGTGAAATGTTTGGCTTACCGGCTTTCTGGAAGTCCCACTCATGAATGCACATTTTCAGGCTCTGCCAAGCCCGTTCTTCCCGATGATGGAGTCCTCCGCCTCTACTCGATGCGCTTCTGTCCCTATGCCCACAGGGCCCATCTCATGCTGAATGCCAAGAAGCTGGACTACCACACCGTATTCATCAATCCTACCGAGAAGCCGGAGTGGCTGGGGGAGGTGAGCCCGCTGCTGAAGGTTCCTGCTTTGCATGTGGTGACGGAGAAGGGCCAGCCCTCGCTCATCGAGTCGCTGATTATTGCCGAGTATTTGGACGACAAGTATTCCCAGAACCCGCTCCTGCCTAAGGACGCACTGAAGCGGGCCCAGGACAAGATTTTGCTAGAGCGCTTCAACGGTATCACCAATGCCTTTATAAAGATATTGATGCAAAATACTGGCCTGGATGATTTCTGGACTGCCCTGGACATCTTTGAAGAGGAGCTGACCAAGCGGGGTACTCGCTTCTTTGGCGGTGACAATCCCGGCTTCGTGGACTACATGATCTGGCCCTGGCTGGAGCGCCTGGCATTAATTGAGTATCTGCTAAGAGACGACTACAACTTTGACGAGAATCGATTCGCTAAAATGGCCCAGTTGATTGTCCTTCTAAAGGAGGATGAGGCGGTCAAGGGCTTCTACGCCACTCCCGAGCAGCACCAAGAATTCTGGCGCGGCCGCCAGGCCGGCAATGCCAGCTACGATCTGTTGGCTTAGATCAAAAACTAAAATTTATAGTCTTGACTCAAGAACAAATGTATATTAAAAAAGACCAAA
>JAEIIL010024382.1:0-16275 GCA_018905715.1 Drosophila lini | reverse complement strand
GGTGCCTAACAATTTTGCATTAAAATCTCAATTTCGAAAAAAAGCGACATACGATACTTTTGCGAAAATGCGTCGATATATAGTGCAATTTGAATAGTTTATTGCATCAAGTAAAAAACTAAAATACGAAATTGTGCAATTTTGGAATTTGAATTACTAATAGTAAAGAACTTTGGAATTTCTAAACTAATCCAAATAACAACAAATTCAACTAACTTACTTTTCTATTTAAGTTTATTGTGCATATAAAATATATGTATACAATACCGACTGAATGGGTGTACGAAACTTAACATCGTTCCCATTAATTTAAATAGAGAGCTCCATTTAAACACGAGATTCTCTTAACCAATTGTAAAGTGCAGCCATCCGAAGCATGTCATTACGGTGAATCTGCCGAGGAGTTTTCAAGCATTAAAGAACCAGCTCCTCTTGCACAGCCCACATAATCCGGAAGCTTCAAGAAAGAAAAGTCACACATCGGACTATGGCCACGGGCCCAAGATCCTGGCCACCTGGCGACCTACAGAGGGGCTAAATGTGTTTTCGAGAGCGAGTGTGCTATTTGCACAGCCCGCAAGAGGCGGAGCACGTAAATGCATCCGCAAATACATAAGGCGGCACACAACCACATTCCCACAGACAGACACACACTGCAACCTGTACCTGGACCCCTGACAGATGCAAGGACTAAAGCTTCACGGGGGAATTGAGTTAGAAGAGCCAAAGAGCTTAAAATCAAAAGTCAGACCAGGCCTATATAAATAAATGCAATATGCAGGCGGAGGCGAAGAGAATGGAGGATAGCAGTCAGGCCAGGAGTGAAAGCGGAGCGAAGGACAAACGGAACAGAAAGGGAGCACAGAAAAGCGAAGGCAAGACATTTATTTGGCCAACACCAGAGCCCAGGCAGGAAGTAGGCACAGTCCTGGGCTACCAATGGCTGGACAATTGTAAATGACGCCTTAGTTTCGACAGAACCTATTCTGATTAAGCGCATAGGTCGTTGTCTGACATGTCCTCTGTGCTCCGTGCTCCGTGCTCGGCGCTCCGTCCATCCATCTGTCGGTGAGTCACTGCGTCAGGCCATCAGACTGTCGCAACCGCAGAGGGGCAGGGCTGAAGGGGTTTAGGGCAAGAGAAATTCAGAAAAAAGAAAACGCTAACAAATGGCAGGCCAGGTCGCTTTTTAGTCTGTTTTTGTCGCTGTGCATTGTTGCAATGTAACGGCGTAAGCAGAATTACGTGCGATTGTTTTCTGCAGTGGTCCGTGCACATAAATGCGCCACTGGGAATCCGGGCTGAGCTCTCGCCGGGTAAACATAGGCACGTTGACTGCATCTTGGATGAGCACCACGGATGTCTGACTGCCTTGCTGTGTGCTTTTAAGAGCAGAAGTCTGTGGAAAGCAAACATCAGCCTCGGCCTACAAAACACAAAGATAGCAGTCTTCAAAAGGAGAAATGGCTTCTTATTATCACTAAAACTTAAGGCACAGCTGAGGCACTTCATCATTTATATTTAAATTCATCTGGATGGTGAGGTTCTATAAGCAATTAAAGTTTATGTTCAGCTTGGCTTTTTTAATGTTCAATCTTTTTCTGATTAAATCAATTGAGAAATGACCTCACACTCAATCAGAATTTCATAGGAATCCGACCCTAAGCTTCCAAGGTAGGTGACAATTTTGCTTCTGTATAGGCCGGCGACCACGAAGGGTGGTATGAGATCCTTACTTAACTGCCAATCCTTTAGATAATATTCATCCACCTGCCAGGGGCAACTCTTTGGCATATGTCCGTGTTTGGCCAAGCTAAGAGTCCAGCGCTTGAACAAGTTGTTCCGATAGGAGCTGATCACCTTGCAGAAGTCAATATCATATTTAAAGAACGTATTGTAGGGGCCGGCACGGCTCAGTCCTCTCTCAAGGCTTATGTAAAACTTCACATCCGCAGGGATTTTTATTCTGGTTCGCATCACACAAGAAATTCTGTTCTCTGGCATCGATATGTTAAAGCTTTCGACGTACTTCGTGTTATGCTGACATCTGTGACTCAGTAGGTCCAACGTTTTCTATTGCGAAAATTAATTAAATACCAGTTGATCAAAACACACAATACCCACAAACGCCATCGTGTCCGACAACACCAGCCACCACAGATTAACGAAGATTGAGTAATACTTTTGGAGTTTCATTCGAATAATTGGCCCAACTCGTTGCGACTAATTCAAAATTCAGTTTTGGTTTTCCAAACAAGTTAAGCACCCAATATAAACCAAAATTAGTTAAGAGGCTGATTGCTCGTTCTCGCCCACTAATGATCCACGTCATTAACATAACCGTATCAGATAATTGCTTTGGCCCCATAAATAATGGTAAAATTACCCACTTTTATATTTATATAGTAAACTAATTTCTTTATTTATTAATATTTATAAAATATATGTAAATGTAAAGTATATTTTATTCTTACTTAAGTAATATATATTAATCTTTCTCTTTTCCCCATTTCCATTTCGAACATTTTTTATTATTTTTATTTAAAATTTACGTTTAAAACTTTTAATTTTACCTCAAATAATATTAAAGTCTTCTTCCTTTCGTCTTTTCATCCTTTCGTCTTATTATGTTTTTGTTTGTAGCCTTTATTATAATTATTATTTTAATATTAAGAAACTCTAGAACTTTGCGTTCCTAACTTATTTCAATAGACTTGTTTTGATATTTCACAGGACTAAATCGTAATATGTCAAAAAGACTTTCAGAATATTCAAGAATTATAATGCCAAAGATTATTTCTGATAAATTTAATTGTATTAAAAACTACTGCTCAGAAATACAAAAATAAATTTTAGTATTTATTATAATTGCAAAATATAAGTGAATACGAAGTATGGTTCCCTTGTGACCAATTTGATCAAATGGGTTCGATCGATCTCAGAGGTGTATTACACATTTATATAAATTAAATTTAAACCTATCCCGTCTGGGCTTACAAAAGAAAAAAAGTCCAAGTACCTATAAAACTAAGAAATTAGTCTTGCGGATAAATTAACTTAGCTAAATCAATTCGGCTGTTGATGAGTATCAAGAATATATATTTTTCATTGGGAGGAAAGTACCTCCTTTACTGGCGCCCCGAAGTAAGCTTTCCTTGCTAATGTTCCAATAAAAGCTTTGCGTCCCAGTCCTCCGATGCTGATCGTTTTGAACAGCAAGGGAAGAATAAAATGTTACGACTAAGAGAAAAATCGAGTGAATCCGACAGTTTAAAATAAAAAAAATTCAAAAACATTTGCAATTTTATTTTAAATGGTCATTTAACAGAACTCCTCTTTAATTGGGTGCGCCAATTATGATAAACGGCTATTGCCGAAAACAAATATTTTAGTGTCAATAACTTAAAATTCGCGTTTAGTGAAGGTTGGCGGCTCCATCGAACTCCAATTTAAGAACTTCAATGAAACGTTGTAATATTTTCGTGTTGGTTTTCAGCTTTTTGATCCCTTCCGTGGTAAGTATCAACAGATTTAAAAACTCTGTCAAAAAACCAAACTTCTGATCCTTCGTAGATGGATAAAATCATAATACTCGAAAACAAATGTGGAGACTATAACCGGAGTTATTTATCCAACGTTACCCTACGGATACAAAATTCTCGGTTAAACTTGGAAGTATGCTTGATAAGTAGTCTTTTCTCTGGCGTTACGATGGACTTGGAGTTCCTTATCAGCATGCCAAACTCAGTAAAGTATCAGAAGATCTTCCAGTACTCGCTAGATATGTGCAGCCTTCTGGCACAGAGGAGGAACAACATATTCAAGAGATGGGTTGCGACCTTTTTTAATTCCGGCAACTTCAAAAAGTACTGCCCGGTGGAGCCTGGCTTGTACTATTTGAGGAACTACAACTATAACACTCTATTTATTCCAAAGTTCTTGTACGCGGGCAAGTACCGGGTGAACTTCGACATGTTTCAGTTGAGGAATAGCGACCGAGACTTCGTTATGGGATGTGCCTTTAAAGTTGAACTAAAGTAACCGATTTATGACCTGTATTTAAGTCATCCGATGCTGATCGTGTTGACCAGCAAAGAAAGAATAAAATGTTCTTGCTATGAGACAAATCGAGTGAATCCGACCGTTTAAAATAAAACAATATTAAATATAGATATGTATTATTATTTTAAATGGTCATTTAACAGGCTCCCCTTTAATTGGATGCGGTCAAATATGTTAAACGGTTATACCCGAAAACAAATATTTAAGTGCCAATAGCTTCAAATTCTCTGTTAGTAAAGGTTGGCGGCTCCATCAAACTCCAATTTCAAAAATTCAATGAAACGTTGTAATATTTTCGTATTGGCTTTCAGCTTTTTGATTACTCCCGTGGTAAATATCACCAGACATTAAATCTCTTAAAGCTTCAACATTCACTTCTGAGCATTCGTAGATGGATAAAATCATAATGCTGGAAAGCAAATGTGGGGACTATAACCGGAGTTATTTATCCAACGTTACCCTGTGGGCAAAAAATTCTCGGTTAAATTTGGAGGTATGCTTGATAAGAGGGCTTTTCGCTGGCGTTACGATGGACATAGAGTTCCTTATCAGCATGCATAACTCAATAAAGTATCAGAAGATCTTCCAGTACTCGCTGGATATGTGCACTATGCTGGCGCAGAGGAGGAACAACATGTTCAAGAGATGGTTTTCGACCTTCTTTAGTTCCGGCAACTTTAAGAAGTGCTGCCCGGTGGAGCCGAGCTTCTACTATTTGAGGGACTACAACTACAATACACTCTTTATTCCAAAGTTCTTGTACGCAGGCAAGTACCGAGTGAAGTTCGACATGTTTCAGTTAAGGAATAGCGACCGAGACTTCGTTATGGGATGTGCCTTTGAAGTTGAAATAAAGTAATCGATGTGTGACCTGCATTGTGGGCTTCAATTAAAACTAGTTTAGTCAGAGTGCGAGAGGCGGCTGGGTGAATCGAATTTTAAAACAGCAAACAGCAAAACTCTCGACATTAGCTCGGAAATGTCGAAAGCATTAACAATAGTTTTCGTGCTCTGTTTCCACCACTTGGTGGCCACTCGAGCAGTAAGTGATTTTTTTATAATTTCTCTAACGCTCAGAAGTCTCTTAACCTTGTGTCCTTGCGGCATAGTCCTCGTTTATTTTTCAGACTGGACGATGCCAATTCAGTACCACACATTTTGAAAACTTCACCCTAGAAATTATCAACAACACTCTCTATATGGATATGGTAACGACCAAGACTATTCACCGCGGCCTTAAGGTCCTCATAGACGTGCAACTCAGCCTCGATAAGGGCAAGAGCTACCAGCGCCTTTTCGCCCACATTGTGGATTGCTGTGCCGTGGTCTCATCGGTGAGATCCAACCTCTTCAAGAGTTGGTTTGAAAGCATGCTCAAGCACGGAAACTTCATGTACAACTGTCCAGTGCCCGCGGATCACTACTTCCTGCACGACTGGAAGCTCGACTCCAATCTGGTTCCACACTATATGCTGCCCGGTGACTACTGCGTGACCGCCCACTTCTTCTACGGCAAGCACAAGTCGAAGCAGGAGGAGTTTGTGCTCGACCTAGATGTCTATGCTCTGTTAAGAGCAAGCTAGGTGCCGATCACCTGTATCTGACTACTACTGATTCACAATCATGAATAAAGAGTGAATTAGTACTCAAAATAAATATTCTAAAAATATCCCACTGCGCCATTTCGAAGTAATTTAAAACCAATTAGCGGATTGGATTCGCGTGCAAGCAATCACGAAGACCACCGCTGACGGTGGAAAGCAGTTGCATTCAGACCACGAATCAGAAGTCTAATGATGAGGGAAGCCCTAGTCCTTATTGCAGTACTTATGCCGCTGGCAGAGGTAAGGAATTCTGCAGAAGCAAGCTGATCTACGATCTAATATTCTCTGGCGCCGTCAGCTCAGCTCCATAAGCTTGACTCGCGTCGAGTGTGAGAAGAATTCCAGGTACTTCAAAACTCTGAACGTGTCGGCCGTAAACAGTACAGTCACTGCTGATATTGAATTGATTCAGACCCTTAAAGCCGGATTCCGGGGCCACATCGATGTGCAGCTGCGCCTGAGTAATGCCAAGAAGTTCCAGAGCCTGGTGCAGACCGACACCGACTACTGTGAGCTCCTCTCGACCCTGAAGGATTCACTCTTCCGGCGCTGGGTGAAGAGCGTGACCAAGAACAGCAACTTTATGGAAAACTGTCCGGTTTCCGCTGGCCACTACTACCTCAGAGCCTGGCACGTGGACATGGGTCTGGTTCCCTCATATCTGCTAAGTGGAGACTACCGCCTTAGAGCTCTCGTTTACTACGGGAAGTATCGCTCCAAGAAGCAGCTGTTCCTAGTCCAGTGCATCGTGGAGGCCACAATGCACAACAAATAGGTACGAACTTAACTGATTTGTCCGTCAGTAATTATCGAGATCGAGTGGCTTCAAGCCTGACCGATCGCTCTATCAATCGCGCAACTTGAACGGTATAACAAACCCATTAAATGGCTTTAATTGCGTTGTTCAAAATTCGTTGTTAGTGGTTGCGTTCGGGCTTACAACACCCCGCGATGCTTTCCGCAAGACTTGTATCCACGGTTGTGCGTTGGTTGGTTGTAACTGCTCTCATCGGTGAAAGCGTGGTAAGTGGTGTCGATAATCGTTAAAGGGATGTGTTAAGAAACCAACTGCCAACTAGGCCCCCAAAATGACCTTTAGGACCGGTGCCTGCAGATACGATAAATCAATTTTCTCCAACTTCACCATACAAATTATAAAAACCAAACTGATGATGGACATGATTCTGGTGTCCACCCTCCGGCAGGGCCTGAAGGCCCACCTAAGCTTCGAGTTCCGTCTGTCCAAGGGTAAGCCATACCAGAGCGTCTACCAGCACGACATGAACTACTGTGCGCTGATCAAGGGGGCTCAGGAGTCGATCTATCGGCGCTGGTTTACCTCAATGCTGAAGGTGGGAAACTTCGCCACGAGCTGCCCGATCTCGAAGGGTTACTATTACCTACATGGGTGGACCCTAGATGCGAGTATTGTGCCATCGTTTCTATACCTTGGTGACTACCGGATTGGGGGAACATTCTTTTATGGCAGGTTTAAGAAGCAGATGGAAAATCCTCTGCTAGAGTGTTCGGTGGAAGCCGTGTTGGACTGAGGTCAGGATTATGGTGATAAGCGATCATGAGCAGTTATACTCCACAGTCGCTGTATATAATCGGATGGTCAGGGTCCAATGCATTGAGTAATTAATATATTTCGTACAAAAAACATTTATTGAAACAGTTTTCTAGTTTTTGTGGACAGCGATGGCACGGGTTACGTGGACATTGCAGCTTATGAGGTGGGATATACAGCTGTGTCTGGCTATATTTGTGTTATTTGTCAAGGCGGTGAGTGAACAGAGACAAGTTCCTTTGAGTGCTCATCTGTCTTGGTTGGTCTCCTTAGGATCGCAGCATAAAGTTCATCGCCGGAGAAAGCCGGTTTAACCGCGAATACTTTGAGAACTTCACCTTCACCATTCGAGACGATCAGATCTTCCTGGACATGTACCTTCGAAAGCCGCTGATCAAGGGCTGGAGGGCAAGGCTAGACTTCCGACTGCGCGTGGGAAACTCAAAGAGCTTCCAAAGTCTGTTCTCTACCAATATAGACGTCTGCAACATTGTGAACGCTGCCAAGATGAACCTGTTCAAGAAGTGGTACAAGAACCTGCTCAAGTACGGAAACTTCCTGCGCCAGTGTCCGCTCAACGCCAGTCATTACTACCTGAGGGGCTGGCAGTTCGGAGAGGGCTTGGTGCCGCCGTTCATAACCAGTGGATCGTATCGATTGGAAACCTATAACTTTTTCGGAAAATACAAGGGCAAAGATGAGGACTTCATTATGAGCTGCACGGCCGACGCCATTATACATATCTGATGGCTGATGGCACACTCGGTGGCTAATGGCTTAGAAATAAACAGCTCTCGTTAGTAATCGTAGTTTGCGGTCGAAATTGGTGACCGTAATTTGTAATTGATTTCTAGAGCTCTCATTTGAATTTGGTCGCGGGCACTGAAATGTGGAAGCTGATCTTTTGGTCCGTGATTGTTCAAGCAGCTTTTCAGTTCAGTCCAATTGTGGCGGTGAGTCACTGTTTGACCCTAGCGGGATATGCTCAATCTGATCCTATTTCAGGAGCGCAGTGTTCAGTTTCTCACCGGCAACTGCACCTTCAACCCCAAATACTTCAAGAACTTCACCCTGACCATTGTCGACAACATGATGAACATGGATATGCACCTGAACAGGCCCATTCAGAGGGGCTTCAAGGCCAACTTCGACATTCAGCTGCGTCTGGCCAACGCCAAGAACTTCCAATCCGTGTTCAACCAGAAGAACGACGTGTGCGCCGTGACTGCCAGTGTGAAGAACAGCCTGTTCAAGACCTGGTTCAAGGATATGACCAGGAACAGCAACTTCATGTACAACTGTCCGGTGGAGGTGGGCCACTACTACCTGCACAACTGGCGCATGGGAAGCTCCTTGACTCACAAGTTCCTCATACCCGGCGAATATCGCGGCCAGCTCAACTTCTTTTATGGAAAATATAAAACCAAATCCTACGAGGAGGCCCTGAGTCTGTCGATTGATTCGATCCTTTCGAACTAGGTGCAACTAGCATAGGAAAATAAAAAAAAAAAACTCCCCAAATGAGGGATAAAACTAAACACTCTACTCTGGTGCAAAACGGTCTAATATAATGTTGACATTTTCCGCAGTCAAGCAGCTGGCAGATATCGGCTGTGACTCCTTGCGAGAAATAATCATATCCTGAACAAGGCTGCAACATATTGCAAGGCATGGCGTTTGCGTTGATTATCAGTTTAGCAGGACGAGGTGACACTGCTTCTGGCAGGGGGAATTTCAATTTAACGCCCATGTCCTCGTCGCGTATACGCAGTGTCTTACGGCAGAGCAGCTGTCGCATGCAGCAAATGAAACTTGCAGGAAAAGAATACATTAGACGACACGACGTCTGCCAACATGTGACTCTGTGAGCGTTTAACTTTATCGCTTCCTAATTGTCGCTCGATGTCGGCTGGCCTCACTTTTGCTTCCCGGGTGGCCCGGCTCTAACGTGCCTTACTCCCAGGCCTCCCCAACGGTTTGCCGCCGGCCTCGGGCTCGCCAATTTGTTCCGATTCCCGCTGGTATAATTATAGGATGTGGTGATGATTCGCCCCGCTCCACAGCAGCCCACATACAGCTAGCTGCTGGTCCTGACAACGCCTACGGACATGTCTGATGACTAATGAGAGTGGCCGGAGAATAAGTAAAAGTCAGGTGAGCTTTGCTTAATTAGCTCAAATGCGCATCCATCCACGTAATTGGGGCTCTTTGAAACAATACCGAAGAATGCCTGGCAGTTGATTTAATTTATTGAAAACCCATCTGGACTAAGGCAAAGCTCCTAAGTCCCGCTGGATGTGTTTTGAGTGGCGACATGAATCCCTTCTGTAAATCAATTTCACGCCAAACAAACATTAAACGTTATTTAACACAACTCACGGCAACTGCGACAAGTATAATGATGGCAATTTCCTTGAGTACACGACGCCACTTCTTCAGTCATCCGCACTTGCCCTCCGCCTCACCGTGTTCCCTGCATCGCTTCCAGAGATGCTCCACTGACTGCCCTCGACTCCCACTGCCATGGTCCGGCATTTGTTCTCCCGACAAAATACAAGAAATTGCTTTCTACCCCATCACTCCAGCAGCGGATGTGCAATTGATGGCAGAGGCGAAGAAAAACCCGGGAATCCTTAGGAGCGCGTGCGAACGTGTCGAGAGGAGTTGGACCAAGGACGCAAGCAAGCAAACTTCTTATAGAAAAATAGTTTGTCCGCCAACTATTATTGACAGTGTTTAAATTATTTGCGCTTAGATTGTGCACTCGCATAAATCGCAGCCTGCACTTCGGCCAACCACGTCTGTGTCTCCATTCTAAGGCGGATCCGTGTCATTGTTGAGGAGCTCATTAATTTATTTATGGGAAATGCAGTTGCAACGGTTTACTCGGCTGGAAGTGAGAAGCTATGTTAGCCGGGCAGTTTTGAGCTCTTCAATGATTCATTGCTTTTTAATGCAACCAGTTGCGCGGGCTCCTATTCGGGCTCACAGCCACCGGACCCTCCAATCACTTCATTTTGATTTCAACGTAGAAGACGGTGTTCGTCAGGTTGTCGTTGTGCCAGTCCCTCACGTAAACGTTGGAGTCTATCCGGAAGCTTCCGGAGCGGATGAACCGCGGAATGGTCTCCTTTTCCGATCGAATGTTGTTCATAAAGTAGTGGCCCTGTGGGATGAGTTCAGAAGCATTGACAATGACTAACACTTGAATGTTTAGGTACCTCCTTAAGTGGGCAGCTCCGGGGCATATTGGATTGTCTTAGGATATTGTCCAGCCAGTAATTGATCAGGCTGTTGCCCTTGCCCCGGCCCATGACATGGCACAGGTTCACGTTGTAGGAAAAAATATCCCTATACGAGTCCTTGGATACACGCTGGGCAATGGTGGCCCTGAGCCACAAGTCTGCGGTGATGTTTCGCGCAAAGTGCAAGGTGAAGTTGATCGTGTAGTGGTCCTCACTGATTCCCACTTCGTAGAGCGAAATGTACTTGCTGTTATAGCCGGTGGTGATCTTCCGAAATAGCAGATAGTTCAGGGACTACAATAGAGTTAAGATAAGAATAAAATGGTTAATTTGGGTGGTGGAACTCACCTTATGACTCTCAAAAAGTCTCGGAGCATAGCAGATCATGAGCCCGAAAAGAAGAGCTCTCGGGATCACCATCATTGCTTGTACTTAGCCGATTTGTTCTTCGTCAGACTGAGCTCGTTGGATTCGATTATGGGCAAGCCTCTCGCCATAATGGATGTTCCATTAAAATCTCATCAGTTTTCCATTTGCAATCCATGGCAGATAGGTCGTATCAGCTTTGAGATCCATTCTTTGGCTGTAAAAGTGTGCAGTTCCACTTATGTGGCTCTCAGGCAAGGACTCCCAGCGTAATTAAATTGCATCCTCAGTCCCAGCTTAAAGCTCTCTTCCGTGTCCTCCTTCGCCCATACAATTTGTTAACAGCAGACGCTAAAAATATGATAAATTACCGCTTTACGGGCAGCTGAAGATGCCTGCCCGGCAAGGTAACATAAATTAAAAAGAGCCGCTATTTGCTGCTAACCAAATCTTAATTATAAATCTAAAGGAAGCACTTGCAACCGAAAAAAGGAGAATGAAATTACCGCAAGCGCAGTGCGCCGAAGGAAGCGCAACGGCTGGACGGGGCTCAGAGTGAAATGATGATTTAATAGAATGGTCTGCGGGCACCGCCAGCTGGCTGCCCTGCCGTCCGGATGTCCCGCTACCCGGCTGAGCCGAATGAATGGAAGCTGCAGGGCGGCGGGGGGAGCAGGCGGAAATGACTCCATAAGCTGCTGTAACCATAAACCGGAAGTTAACAGACTTTCGCTGATGTGGCACTTTTCATGGGGCTGCTGCGGCCGGACTCCGCCAGGACCAGGCGATGCGGAGGAAGGAGAACACCCGAACCCAGCCTGGACCCAGCCGACACGCTCGGCGGGCAGTCTGCGAAATTGTGACAGCGCATGGCCGCAGGATAATCAAATAATTTTTTCTCCACACTCTCCCATTCTTGGCCGAGGGACTTCAGCGTTTTTTCCTACTTTCCTCTTTGCCAACTCCTGCCAGCCCGTTAAATTATTGTTGCAACATTGCTACAAAATGCTAATTGCCCCACACGATAAGATCGAGGCAAGCTAGTTTTCGGTCTGGCTTTTGCAGCGACCAACGAACTTTTTCAAATTGCAACTGTCATTGATTTGCCTCATTTTGACAGTTTCCATTTTCTCCTGCCGTTTTTCACAGACTCTTGCGCGCTGCTTATCGCCATTTGTCAAACCCTGGGAAATTGCATTGGCTTGCCCATTAATAAATCACCCGCAAAATGTTCGACAAAAGTTTTCCCACCGGACGAAAGGTGCGCGTGCTCTTCCTGCAGGGTATGGCAGGCAGTGTGAATTATGATTTTCCCGCAGCAACTGATTACTGATAACCGATCCACTAGCAGACCACACTATATTCTTCAAGAATAATAGAAAAATATAAAGACAATTTTGAATAAAATTGTTAAGAAATTTAAAATGAAAAGCCTAAGAACAGGCACTGATCAACAACTTTAAGCGCTTCCCAGATCGCAAAGAGTTAACGAGGAGCCAGCCACGTGCAGGACCCAAAAAAAAATTGTTTCCAAAGTACCTTCTCCACGCCATTCCCACTTCGAAACATTCTTCTACAGGGAGAAAAGGCCCTGAACGGATTGGCGTGCGGAGACGCCTGCTGTTCGGAATAATGACGATGATTCCGTTGATTTGAATTGTGATTAAAATGCAGCGTATAATTTCAGCACAGCACCCGTGCCACTCGCCAGCAGCCCGTTCCAAATTCCTGTTGCCTGGGTGTCTGAGGCGCTGTCTCCGGGCTGGCAGCATGTGCGCTGGGCGGGAGTCCTGGGACAAGTTTGTGCCTCCCTTCTCACTTTGTCTGACTGTGCAGAAATTCTACGGAGAAGAATTCGGCTACTTGGTGGGGGAAGTTGAAGAAAAATTGCAAAAACCGCAACTCGTGTCGACTTGATGTTAGAATAATGAAGAGGCAAAACTTTTGCGCAAGGCATGTAATTTTTCGCAGTGACAGCCGGCCGTGCCTCCACGAGCTGCTCGGGCTGCTCGGAACCCCCTATGCCCCCCGGAACCGGAAGTAGTCATTCGTTTTGTGCATTTGTTAAAAAGTTACAGCTGAAAACAAAAACAGCAAAAAGATGCAAAACAAAACCACAACAGAGTGAAGCGAAAACTGCATGGAAACTTCTGTCGCAGGATCTCATTTGCAGCAGTTTTCTTTTCTTAATTTTTTCCCTGTTAGGCCTAACACTTGGACCGCCTCTCCCCTAAGGCCGGCCCGCAGCCTCCCACATAAATCAGGGCGGCCCGAGCCCCAGACAGACGCAGGATCGGAGCCAGAGTCCGAGAGGTCGCGTAATAAATGCGAACAATGACACAATTGATTGGCCAATTACGTGCGCTTCGGGGTGATTATGACGTTACGTACCGTTAGTCCGCGGACATTGCCCGATGGGTGGTCCTGGCTACGGGAGGCGGCAGTGGCAGTGGGAGTGTGTGTCTGTCATGCCTGGCTAAATTTACACAATTAAATGCGTGAAATTGGTTTGAATAATTGAGCAATTTTTCGACAACTGTGTGGAAACGTAAGGCATTGGGGCACGAGAGCTTTAAGCGAGACCAGCTTTACGGGCACAAATAAAGAAGTAATTTGTTTTGTTAACCCCTCCAATCGGATTTCGCAGCATGGCCATTGAATATGTAAGTAAAAACTCAACTAGCCGGCGAGATAAACTTGTCTTAAATTCCAGCACTGGGCGGCAACGATATCGGACTGTAAAAAAATTGGCGAGTCCGACAACTTTATGGTCAGTGGCAGAAAGGCGAGAAAAGGCGCAGCTAATTTATTTGCAACCCGGGCCATTTATGCGACGCAGCCAGGCCAAGGGCTTCGGCAGGGACCTGCAGCAGCAGCAGCAGGAGCAGGCACTTCATTGCGCAGTGGCTCGTTTAAAGCGGTGATTCAGTTTCATCATTAACCAGATTAATATGGCATGTCGTTGCCCATGACAGCCCCCAGTCCGAGGACCCGAACGCCGTAACCCCTTGCCGGCAATGGTAATCGATGCGGATGCGGCGGGCCACGTTCTAGTCATTGCCCTTCCAAACGACGGCCATGTGGTCGCGGTCGCCCGTTGCAGGCACTTGCAGTTTATCGCCTGGAAGCTCTAGCGCTGCGCCACGCGGCGTATGCGCAATATTCGAGGACATGAAATTTTATGCGCCTCCTGTGTGCGGATCGAACGGGAGCTCAGAGGGGCTCTCGACTAATTTGTCGGACACATTGCGCTGCCTAATTGCGCCAGGAAACCGGACAGAGCACCGTTAGTCAGTTCGGTTTAGGAATGGATCGATACTCCGGTATTTCCCTTCCGTATCCTTCGCTGCTCTTTGCCAGATTATGAATGACGCCAAGAAGCAAAATCCGGGTCCCCAACCCGCGCTCCAGTCAAGTTCTTTTTGATTGCACTTGCAAGATATTTCCTCCAGCATCCTTTCCGACTGCGACCCAAGCCAACAGTTTATTTAGTATCTCTGCCAGCAGCCGCGTGGAATTGTGATAATATTTGCCAGGAAAAGTATTTACATTTGACTCAAAGTTGGTAGCTGAAGTAGTTTGTGTTTCTGCAACGAGCCGGGGCAGCGAGGAGTAAGCCCTTCTGCCTGCCACGCAATCACAGTTTTCGACATTTTACGAAATTGTATCGGCGTCGAAGTTTTCTTTGCCGCTTATTTGTTTGTTGTTGCCCCTGCTGCACACTCGTTTTTTTCATTCGTGAGAAAAAGCTTTGCGCGAAATACGAAAAGTTTTCTTTTATTTAAACAAATTTTCGGCACAGACATGCGTGGCAACTCTTTAAAAGTTTTGGAGCCAGTTTTATTTTGGACTCAATGAAAGCGGTCAAATGAGTTGATTTCCCCCTACAAAACAGAAACGCTTATCCCACCAACTCGCAGCCTCCCCCCACCGCCCTTTCAGGGGGTCTAATCTGACTGGGACGCTACGCCAACTCGTTAGTCTGGAAAAACATTATCTAATAAGCAGGCCGGCTGGGGCTGCAGAGATCTCTTCGACGGACAGAGGCAGGGCGACCAATTAAATTTCACCCGCATCAATAATCGTGAAAGCAACAATTGCCAAAGGCTCGACATGCCCGGGAAAAAACCGACTCCACCCAGCCATTTAGCGGGCATATCCAACTGAAATGCCATATAAAACGGAAGCGCGAAATTAAACGCCAGAGGAGCAGCAGGAAGATGCCGCCGTCCTCGGCTGACTCAAAGTCGACAAGCGTGTAAATGATATAAATTCAATTTAATAAAATTGTTAAAATCGCAACGACGAACGGAACGAGCTGTGGAAATGCTTTGCGCGCAGGTGAGCTGAAAATTGCTCTGAAATGTTTAGTGCCCAGGCGGAAGAAGTCGCTTCCAGGACTGCCTTCAACCTGGCGGAAGGTGATGGCGGAAATACGCGTGAAAATTCCTAGCAATTATTTCACACAAAGTACAGAAGTGAGAGTCACAGTCTCAGGCGGGCTGCTTGCTTCAAGGCAGACCTATCGTCCCTTCGTCTAGCTCGGAGACTCCTTCGTCGTCACTGAGCATTGTGTTGCCGGTTTGGGGACTGGGGGACTGGGGCGGTTGGGCGCAAGCAACAGGAGCAGCTCGAGCCAGACGGAAGCCCTCGACCAATACAGCTTTGATAGCACTTTAAGCGGCTTGTGTGGGTTTTATTCTTTCGCCTTAATGTCACGATAATCGCATAATTTCGAGTCCCCCTGGACACTGCCTGGGACAGACAGAGGGTTGGCCGTCCTGGACCGAAAGGATTTCCTTCCTTCGGCCTATTAAGACGACTGAGGGCATTGCCGCCACTTCCGCCTTATAGCATATTATTTTTCGTCGAATTGTCTTATTAAATTGTTTTTGAAATTGCGCACGTGACTTTTTCTATTTATTTCCGTGGATCACAAAATGAAATGCAATAACTGAAGTTTCATGATTACTACAAGGCAGGCTATTACTAATTAATGTTCAGAATATATATTCAATTTAATAATTTTAATAAGACTGAGGGCCGGTTTCCTAAGGCCACGCGCACACTGCACAGTGGTTGGGCTTGTATGGAGACGCGGTCAAAAATACTTCTAGTTGGTATATCGTTACGAAATTAATACCCAAAATCAAGAGAAATGTTATAAGTATGTCCACAAAAAATTGACCATATAGCACGTCTATATCATATAGCTGCCATAGGAACAATCTGTAAAAAAATGGCATAGCGACATAAGTCCGCGCGACATATCTCCGCCGAACTACAAACGACATATCTCCGCGCGGAGTTATGTCGTGTTCAAGCGAACACTCCGCGCGGAGTTATGTCGTTTCAAAGTGACATAACCCCCTGAACAAAGTTATTGGCACACCGAACCAAAAATATTAAAAAAATTTAAAATGGAACG
>JAEIIL010024381.1:0-18989 GCA_018905715.1 Drosophila lini | reverse complement strand
TAAGTATGCAGATTTATAAACCTTATAAAAACTAATATAAAAACGCTTTCCGAATGGAATTCAGTACATTTTTAAGGCAGTTATAGATTTTTGGAATCTAGACATTTTCAGTGCAAATCCAGCAATTCCTGGATTTCATGTGACAGCCGAACAGAATCACTCAAATTACGATATTTCTCAGAGCTTTCGCTCTCCTGTTCTTCCTGGTCGTCGCTCTCCTGCTCTTTGTTCGCTATTTACGATCTTCGGGGATTAAGAGAGCCGGAAAGAGTGCAAACCATTACTTGCACTAATTGCCAGTGATGCTCTCCTTGCTATATTGCAATATTGGGAGGCTCTAAAATCTTGCTTAATTTGTAAAAAAAAATATGTGTAAATATCGATTTAAAGAATTCTACCAGAATCAGTGAAGCAGTGGCTACTTCCGTTTCCGCTTTAAGTTGCACCAAACAAACAGAGATACAGCATATAAGATAGAGAAAGAGAGAGCAACCTCCAAGCAATTTCCAACATATTTCCAATCAGAATAAAACCACTTGGCTGCTTTAGCTGGACAATTGGGGAGTTTATTTATCAATTTTCGTTGATTTTCTTTTGCTTCTTGGAAAGGAAATTTGTTTTTAAAAATAATTGCATAAATAAGTTGTAATCGTAAGGTGTGTGTTTTCGGTTTTCAAATGATCTAACAGCTACAAGGAGTACTACACTCGCACACGCACACACCAAAACATGCACACACACACACGCCATAAACATACACACTCATTAGCAGGCACACACAATTACAATTTCCAAGGGGAGAGGAGGTTTCGATCAAATCAAGGCATCCATCGTTCCAGGTTCATCAAGGTCGCTAGCTCTCCTCCTGCTGCTTTTGCTTCGTCTCTTGTGCTGCTGCTTCCGCTTTCTTTTCTTTACTTTTCTTTACATTACTTTTCTATCCCCTTTTATAAATACATTTTCAATGTCCAACAACAACAATTGAATTCTCATATGTGTATAAATATATCTATGCTTAACGGGCTAATTTACAATTGTATTCTCTGGCCTGACCTCTAAAATATCTTCTATCATATATATATATATAGTATATATATATATCATCTTTATAGATCTGCTGGGGGTGTCTAGTTTTTGTTTTTGTTTTTGTTTTGAGAAGAAAGCTTTTCAATTTGTGTCGATTAATAATGTTCTCTTAGGGAGCTACGATTTCGAATTCCTTTCAGAATGGAACACAGAGGCCACCGGGATGATGAGAGGCACCGAGAACACCGATCAATTTGATTGTTTCTGTGGTTAAAGGTTTATAATTTATGTGTGAGTGTGTGTTTTGTATTTTTTGTATATAATTTTTGTGTATATTTATCATTTGTTTTGTTTCTCCATGTAAAATATGTACAGTTTTGAGAGGTTAAATGTTAGGTTCTAGGTTCTATATGTTTTTTATGTTTAATTATAATCATCTGCTTGTCCTGTGACTGTGACGGTGACGGTGACTGTGACGGTGACTGTGACTGTGACTGTGACTGTGACTGTGACTGTGGTGTGTGTTTGATGGGACAAAAGATGCACATGCGGGAGATATAAATTTGTTTATAAATTAAGAGTCAACATACAATCGAATCGTAATCTAGGCGCGGGATTGGATTTCTAGCTGCTATGTGTGTGTGTGTGTGTGTGTGTGTGTGTGTGTTTGTGGTCTTGGTATCCTGGGGGAACTCTTTTTGGCCACAATTAATTTGTGCTGATTTTTTATATATATTTTTTTTTAAATTAAAGTAAGTGTCAGTGTAGGTAAGTTGTGTGGGTGGGTGGGTGTGTGTTGTGTGAGTGTGTGTTGTGTGGGTGTGTGTGTGTTTGTGTGTGTCTCTTACAAAACTATAAACCATTTTTAGCTCTAGCAATTTTGGTATCTATAATACACGAATCGCAAGTGAATATGCCCGTAAATCTAATAAAAAAATATATAGCCTTAGGATCTACAATAATAGGTTAGAGTATAGAGTGTGTATCGCTAGCTCTAGCTATCCGTATCCGTTAACCGTTATCCTTAATCGTTTCCGTTTCCGCTTCCGCTCGCTTAAAGGATAATCTCCCCCTCTCTCTCTCTCTCTTTTATACACAAACATCTTTATGTAATCTTAGAAATTATCTTGATTCTCTCTTCCTGCCAGTCGTCCTTTTCATCTGTCTTGGTTTGGTCATCGCCTCCCATCTATCACTTAGCCTACTTCAGCAGGTCCTGCTGTGGAGTTTTGAGATATTATCCATGGGTCACCGTTGCTGCTGGTTGATCCTGCTGCTTCGCCGGGTGCCCACCACCGCCGGTGGCCATTGCTTTCGCCGTCATCAGTCCTTGGCAGAAGAGCCACCGCCACCGCCTCCCATATCGCTGCCACCGCCTCCTCCTCCTCCTCCTCCTCCTCCCTGAGGTATTACAGTGAGACTTTTGGGTATCTTCGACATGATGGCATTATCGATGAGCTTCTGCTGGTGCTGGTGCTGTTGCTGCTGTTGCAATTGATGCAGCTTGATGGCATAGAGGCCGCCATTGCCTCCACCCTTGTTGTTGCCTCCACCAGCTGATGATGCTCCTCCTCCTCCTCCTGCGCTGCTCGTTGCCGTGGCCGGTTTGGCCGTGAGATGTGGCAATTTGCTGGCAGAATTTCCCGCAGATCCAACGCTGTTGCCACCATTTCCATTCAACAGATACTGATTGGGATCTGGAAAGTTCTTCCACAGCCAGGAGTTGTTGCTGTTGTCCAGGGGATTGGGCAGCAGGGGTTGGAAGTTAGGCGCCTGACTGCCTATTTGCGGGTTGGTGAGCGGTGGCATCGGTTTGGGCGCCAATCTGGCCAGTCGTACTGCCGCAGCAGCTCCTCCTCCTGGCTGCAGGGTGGGCAAGTGCTGATGTTGCTGCTGCTGCTGCTGCTGCTGCTGTTTCTGCTGCAACTGCTGTAGCTGTTGGCGCGCCGTCTGCTGCTGTGCCATCTTCACCATGTTGGAGAAGGCGGCCACCGAGGCGGCATGCCCCTGCTGATGCTGCTGCTGCGTCTGTGCCTGCTGCTGCTGCTGCTGCTGCTGCTGCTGCTGCTGCTGGCTGTTCTGCTTCTGCTTGGCATTGGCCTTCAGCATCTGGTCACGCAGCAGCTTCTCCCGCCGCAGGATGCACATGCGATTGTAATCGAAAATGGAGATGAGGTATGGCTTACCGCCGGATTGCACCTGCACCAGAGCAGGCAATCGGCGGCCATCGGCGGTCTGGTAGAGAGCATGCGACTTGTTTGGCACCTGATCCTCCAGCGGTATCAGCGTGGGCTTCCAGCTTTTGCTCTCGTGCCGCTCTTGCGGCGTTAGAGTGTCCGGCAGCTTGACCACATTGGGTGGCGGTGCTGCTCCTCCAGGTCCAGCTCCTCCGCGACCTCCGGCACTTGTTGCAGCTCCTCCTCCCGCAGCAGCTCCTCCTCCTCCTCCTGCCGGCAACCGTGGCAATTGTAGCCTCTTGCCATGCAGATTTCCCAGCAGGCTGTTCGATACCGTGGATGATGATGATGTTGACCCCCCTGCTGGAGCATTCCCGCTGGTACGACGGCGCTGCAGACTTATCAGCTCGGGCGGCGAGCTTAAAAGCTGGGCCACACTGGATACCTTCTGGGAGCCACCAGCTGCTCCCTGCTGCTGCTGCTGCTCCTGCTCCTTAAGCTTGCTCTGCAGACACATCAGTCCGGCGAGCTTGCCCTTCAACTTGTCTTCTTGTCTTGTTATCTCAAACAATGATCTCTCCGCCGAGGAGATTGCCGCGTCAGTGGATGAGGCGGATGAGGAGGAGGACGGCGGCACAATCTCCACGGCCGCCTTGTTGATGCCCAACAGATTGGATACCTTCTGTGAGCCACCAGCTGCTCCCTGCTGCTGCTGCTGCTCCTGCTCCTTTAGCTTGCTCTCCAGACACAGCAGTGCCGCAAGCTTGCCCTTCAACTTGTCTTCCTGTCTTGTTATCTCAAACAATTTTCTCTCCGCCAAGGAGATTGCCGCGTCAGTGGATGAGGCGGATGAGGAGGAGGACAGCGGCACAATCTCCACGGCCGCCTTGTTGATGCCCAAAAGATTGGTCTTGAGTATGCTGCGACTGTTGCCACCACCGACGGTGGGCACCAGGGGCGGTGCATCCTTGGATTGGGCGGGTGTTCGTCCTGTCGCTGCTGCTGTGGTGGTGGTCTTGGTTACCACTACCTCCTCGGGCGAGGAGGATGCAGCGGCTGCTGCTGATGAGGGGCTGGAGGTGGAACTTGTGGCATTGCTCGACTTGTCCTTGGGCCGAGCTATAATCGTGACCGCATTGGAGCTGAGCTGCTTGGTCAGCTTGTCCACGGAGACCGTGCTAAGGCGTTCCAGCGGCGTTACCTCCGACTCGCTGTCATCCAGGCTTGTGGCAGGTGCTGAAGCTCCATCCTCGCCGGCCATGCCTTCGTCATTTTCATCCTCATCATCGTCATCGTTGAGCTCCACGAGTGGTATGACGGGATCCGTTGGCTCAACCGCTGGACTGGCTGCCGCCGCCGCCGAGGAGGAGGACGCTGAGTGGCCGGCGGCCTGGGGGGTGGTGAGTGCAGTGGCCAAAACACTACCGCTAGTAGGTTGTGGTATTCCGCTGCGCTTGCTGGAAGCAGACCCCGAGCCGGAGCCCGAGGCGGCTCCCGAGCTTGGCATGCTGCCCAATCCCCCGCAGTGACCATGATCAAAGGAATTCAGACGCTGACGCACTGTCTCCGTGTAAACGGTGGCATTGGATGAGGCATGGGCGGCCAGGACCAGATCCCCGTTGCGATAGTACTTCTCCAGCAGTATCAGGTGGCGGAGGAAGGAGCTCTGGTTGCCATACGGCTTCTGCAGCTCCTCCCACAGCCGGCGCGTTGGCTCATCGTACTGCAGGAAGGTCTGGACTCGCGTCCAGCCCTCGGGTGTGCGTTGACTGCTGCTGCAGCCAAAGGGTACCTTGAACTGCACGCCCAGCTCCTCCTCGCCGTGGAAGAGTTCGCGCATGGAGATATTTGGATTGCCGCGCAAAACATTTGAAATGTCTGAACCGGAACCACTTTCTCCTCCTCCTGACGCGCCTGCGGCTGTGGCTGAGCCTGAGCCTGACGCCGCTGCATCCCCCGCTGCACTAAGATTCTGCTGGAGAATGGCCTGCAGCTTGGACATTTGCTTGCTGTTGTCCAGCGGCGTCAGGGAGGAGCTGCTCGAGTTGGAGTCGGTGTGTCCATCGTCGTCAACCACCATGGGTAGCTCATGGGGATCCTCCTCGTGACCGCCGGCAGCATCAGCGCCCTTGGAGGCGACGGCCTCCTCTTCGTCCGCCTCGGACACCTCATGGCTGCCATCCTGCAGATTGTGCACCTTGAGGAGCCTGAGAGGATATATATATATATTTATTTTGATTTCCATTTCCACTCATTTCCATATTCACCACTCACCTCTTCCTGTAGTTCTTGACAAACTCGGCCTTCTGGGACTTGGTGCTGTCCGGCGGCTTCATTAGGAGATTGGCAAAGTAGCGGCACAGCTTGCAGACGGCAGTGCCCATGCCCAGCTGCACCGGTATGCCCATCTCGGCCAGGGCCTTCTCCAGTCGATCCGTGTCCTGCTGAGAGGAATATATACACACAGCATTTAATATACGAAGATCACACAGGAAGAAAGGAGATTCCACCTACCGTTGTTATGTTGTACATGTGATTCTTGCCCAGCCGCCGCTTGCAGAGTACACAGCCGGAGAACTGGATGACCGTGTTGTAGTGCGACTCGCATAGCCACACGTTCGAGGTGCCGGCGGGTATCTCCAGGCTTAGCTGGAACTTCTTCATGCTCTTTCGTATGCATTTGCGTCGCAGCGAGTGTCCCGCCGTCTCAATGCAATCCTTGACGGCACAGGCACGATTCTGTCCACTCGTTCCTGCACCTGCTCCTGATTCACCTGCTGCTGCTGCTCCCTCTGGAATGATGCCATGTTCACCGGAAAAATGTTTTTCCATTGCCCCAGAATTGCCAACGCCCGTTTCCAGGTGTCCCGGTGCCGAGAGACGCTTCTTGTAGGAGGGTGCATTGGCTCGACGATCCACATGCCGGAAGCAGGCATCGCACAGGCAGTTGTCCACCGTCAGCTTCTCCTCGTCTGCAACAAGGGGAGGGGTTAAAAATAAAGTTACAATCCATTTAAATGAGGCTAAAAAGCAAATACTTACTGGCTAGGATCTTCTGCTGACGCTCCACGGACTTAATCTGGCCCACATGACAGGGCGTGTCGTAGAGTCCAAACTTGCCGCTGCAGTAATAGCATTGATCCTCGCACAGCCTGCCCGGATGGAACTTGAACGAGGAGGCCTTCTCCGGTATGAGAATCTTCTCCTTCTCGTCCTTCTTCACCATCTGATAGAAGCCGTGCTCCGCCTGTCCCTGGCCCTCAGAGTGGGAGGAATCTGTAAGGGATTGGGAGCTATAGTCTCTGTCTGCTTGAACAAGTCTTGCAGGCGTCCGTTAGTGAGTAGTTTTGTCTGTGGGAAAAGGGTATGGTATGTGGTTGGGGGATATGGATGTGGATGAGAGGAAATGGGTGTTTCTGTGGGATGACGATGACGCTGACCATGACGGTGCCTTATGTACAGTGCTTAAGAGAATGGCGACGGTTTTGAAAATAACATCCTGAATGTATGACATGAGGGGGAAATCAAACCAAACCATTTTTTCCACAAAAAAATTATAAAAAAAAAGCTTTTGTTGCTTGAATTAAAAAAAATAATATTCTAGTTCCTCTCTGCTTTTCCACAACGTATTTAAAAATAAAAAAAAATAATAATAAACCTTACAAGAAACCGGAAAATTCGATTTTTTTTAAGGTTTATTTTCTATGATAAATTTTTTGGAAAAATCAATGTTTAAAAATTCCATAACTAAGCCAAAAATTCATTAAATATAATTTATATAATTTATAAAACAAATATAATTTTTATATGCTAGGTTTTTCTAGGTTTATAAATTTGCTTACTGAATTTTTAATTTTAAGAAATCAAAATTTTTGGTGATTTTTCAAAAATTTAATGATGTAACCCCTTATCAAATTTTGAAAAAAAATTTAAAAAATTTAATTTTTTGTCAGACATGGCTAGAAAGACTCGTCTAGTGATGCTGATCAAGAATTTATATGGTTTATGGGGTGGGAAATGACTGTTTCACAAAAAAAAAAAATAATAATACTACCCTGCAAGGTCATAAAATGCAAAGGCTTTAGCTTGTCCCGATTTTAAACAATTTCGTTTAACGCTTACTGATGAAGCATACTTGTTTTTCCCTACATGTAATATTCTTAACGAGGCTATAATAATTAATAGCTTATAAAGAAATTAATTAATTAATAAAGAACTAAAAGGATTTAAGCTAAAGACAGCCAAAACATAACTAATATTTTTGTAAAAAAAATGTAGTTAAAAAAGTAACAAATTGCCAGACAAAACATAGCTTCGTTTAGCTGCCTAAAAGGTTTCCTGTTTCTTTGGTTTGGCTTCAATTTGTTCCCCAGGGAGTGAGAAGCCTCTGGTCTTAGGCTAGGGATTACAAAAAATATTGATAAAATCAATATTTAAAGTGAGAGATATGCAATATCTGCATCAAAGTTGAACTTGCAACATAATGCACATCCCTAGCCTAGAGCCAGGCCCAAGCCCAAGCTTCTGAGCGAGTTCTAATCTATACGCACTGTACTGGACCGCTGTGTGGCTGTGGTTACCGTGCGAGGAGGCTATCGCCGAGTGGTGGTTGTTAGTCGAGCTGAAACGGTTATTGGTCTTGCGGCCGGGATTACCCGTTGTTACACTGGACTTGGTCGCACCTTCGTTCTGAAAATGGGTAAAAACAAAAACATATCGTTAGTTGAGCGATAAATAAATCCTATTTTCGCAAAAACTCACCTCGTTCTGTATGGTGTAGTACGAGTCCTCGGCGTGGGCGCCATGCTGGTCGGCGGATCGGTCGGCGGCACCATGACCACGAGCCCGACCCTTTTGGAATGTCATCTTGAGCGATTGCCGTCGTACGCCGGCCACTGCTCCCGCTCCAACTCCTGTCCCAGAGCCCAAAACGCCGCTCGATTTGCGTGTGGCACTGCCCACCGAGGAGGAGGACGTTGAGGAGGCGGAGGAGGAACCAACGCCGCCGCCCCCGCCGCCGCCATGGATGACCGTCCCTGTGGGCAAACCACCGCTGCCGCCTGTTCCACCATTACTGCTTCTATTTAGCTTGATCACGGTTTTCAGGGTGCCGCTGGATTCCACATGGGCAGCACTACTTGGACCGCCTCCTCGCGCTCCCTGTCGCTTGTGCTGCTGGTGCTGGGGATGATGGTGGAGATGCTGCTGACCATGCTGGTGGTAGTGTTGCTGCTGTTGCTTCTGGTGTAGCTGCGCTTGGCGCGTGTGCGCCTCCTGCAGATCCTGGCGTCTCTGTTTGGCCGCCTGGTGCGTCAACAGACCCAGGTTGTGCAGGTGGATCTCCTGTTCCCGCCGCTGCTGCTGCTGCAGCTCATCCTCCAATGACTCTTCCTCCTTTTTGCCATTCGCCGCCTTCTCCTCCTTTTCCAGATGCAGCGCCAGCTTTAAAGGCGCCAGCTCCTGCTTTTGTTCGGCAACTAGCGGCCTTTCCTCCTCAGTGTCTTCAGCCTTGAGTGTTAGGGGTATGTCCACCACCACAAGACCCTCGACAGTGGCGCCACCGCCGCCGCCGCTGGCTGCATCTGCCGGCGTCGTGGACAAATTCTCCTTGTTCTCCTCGGGACAACAGTCATCCGTGTCAGAGGCGAGATGATCGGCCAATAGCTGCTCCGCCTGCTGCTTCATATCGATATAGGATTCATCCACCTCCATGGCCACCATTTCGTCGACGACGGGCGAGGGATCACTGCCGTGGCTTTTGGCTTCGGCCGCCGCCTGCTGGCTCAGAGCATTCCCACTGGCATCGAGGACACCCTCCTTGGCCAGTTCCTCCATGATCTCGTTTTCAAAGTCATCGTAATCCTCGGGCTTTCGTTGTGTCTCCGCTTGCTCTTGATCCTCCAGCTGAACAGGCTTTTCCTCCGCCTCGGTAGGTGGTACTTCATCGCCGTTGACTAGGAGGCTTCCTTCTTCTTCCTCTTCCAGCAGCACCTCAGCACCACCTTCAGTGCTATCATCCAGACGTAGTTGGCCTGCCTTCAGCGAGCTATTCGAATAAGAGGAGACCTCCAGGTCACCTTCAATCTCTGCTTCGTGTGTAATCTCAGCGGTAACATTATCCGTGGGTGGTTCAGGCACAGATTCTTCTTCCGCTTCGGTTTCCTCCGCTTTCTGCTCCACGGTTTTCTCATTGCTGGACTTTTCCACCTCCAACTTGGCCAGTTCCACTTCGGTTTTTGGCTGTGGGGATGCGATAGCTACGTCTCCGTCGCAAGCAGCCGTCTCAGCAGCCGTCTCAACATCCGTCTCCCCTTCTACAGTATTGCTGCTGCTGCTGCTGCTGCCGCCGCTCACCGTCTGCACAATTTCGCCCAGCTCCGGATCCTTTTCAATGCCCAGGTTATTCTCAAGAAACTCTGGCTTCTTGTAGAACTTTCGCACGCTGACAGCACTCACACCCTCGCTTATCATCTCCGGACTTAACGATGGAGCCTTCCCCGCTGCTGCTGCTGCTGCTGCTGCTGCCGGAGATCCCTGCTGCGTGGCTGGATTTGAGGGGGATGAGGATTCAACTGATGATGTTGCTCCTGTTGCTGCTGCTGCTGACGTTGGCGACTCCTTGATTTTTGTTGGATCTGCGGGCTTACTGGTGCTGGTACTGCTGCTGCTCTCCGTGTCCACGGTGAGCGGTTCAATGCAGGAGGAGGAATGACCATTGGCCGAAGAAACCGAGGCAATCGAGGCAGCCGATGTGGAGGGCAGGCTCTCCGTTAGCAGGCTCTCATCAAAGTCCGGCGTCAGCTTCTCCTGTTTGATGTCAGCGGCGGCCAACAGCAGATCATCCATGGACGAGGCCATGCTATCCTTGGAGTCCTCGTCCCCGGCACCGCCCTGCGAGCTGGGTGCCAGCGAACTGGCCGAGGCAGTCTTCCGCGTGTTGGAGCCAACCCGCCGTCGTTTTGGTGGCGCCGCCGGTTCCTGGGCCACGATTCCCGGCGAACCGGCCTTGCTCAGACGCGTGGCTCGCGTGGTTGTTGTCGATGACGTTGCCGGCGATGTGGAGTTTCTATTCTGCGGGCGACCCCGTCCCCGTCGACCGGATGGGGCCGGTGCTGGTGCTGGAGCGGGTGTGGGTGTGGGTGTGGGTGTGACTGCTGGCGATGGTATGGAGGCAACCTCGCTGGCATCCATGGGCTCCTGCTTGATGGCTCCTGCCAGGCTAGCGGCTGCATCCTCATCGTTCGGTTCTCCCATGTCCTCTGCCTTGACCACCACCACCACCTTGCTGTACTTGGCGGCACTGCTGGCCTCCGGATCAACGATGGTATCATTATCCTCGGAACGTTTTCGTTTTGTTGCTGGCACCACAGCAGCCACTGGCTTCTTACGTCGTCCGCGGGCAGGCGGCAACGGTGTTGGCTGCTCTGTCCCAGCAGAGGATGTGGCAGCGGCAATGGCAGCGGACAAGGTGGCGGCTGAGGTAATAGGACCAACTGTGGATGATTGGCGACGATTGCGAGTGACGCGGGTGTTGTTTGCCTGCTCCTGGGCATGCGATTTTCGGGTGACACGGTTGCAAGTGGTGGGCGTCACTGGCTCCTTTTCCTTCTCCTTATCCTTTTCTTTATCCTTCTCCTTCTCCTTGTCTTTTATGTCTTTGTGGTCTTTTTCGTCCGTGGCTGGCTGGGACGACTCCTGGGATTCGCTGCCCTCGGCCAGGGGCTCCTCCTTGAGTGGCAGCTCTGCTGTCGCCTCCTCGGACTTGACTTCTTTGGCTTCTTTCAGATCCTTGATGGACTTGCGTCCGCGTATGACGGGTGCCAGCGAACGCTCCACGGAGCTCTTCGGCTCCTCGCCGTCCAGTGCTGCTGCATCGTTGCCGCTGGCCTCACGTCGCGACGTCGTGGGCGAGCTGAGTAGCAGTAGAGGCGATGAGTGCCGGGTGATGCGCACGCTCTTGATCGCCACACCATCGCTGGCGGGCGTTAGAGTGGGCGTGGGCGTGCGTCTGGTAATTGTGGTGCTGCTGATGTTGGCTGTAAGGGACTTGGGTGCCGGGGAGGATTCCTTGGCCTCCTGTGCACTGTCCACTTCAGCCTCAGCTGGTGCTGTCGCCTCCACATGCGTGTGAATGGGCGATGATGATGATGATGGCTTGGCGGTCGGGCTGGTGGCTAGCTCTTCGCCGACACCCGTTGAGGACTCCTCCCCGCTGCTGGCCGGATTATCCACGCTGGCATTGTCCTCCAGGGTGGCCGTGGCAGTGGCAGCACCACCATTACCACCGCCTGGCTTCCGGCTGGACATCCTCGAGGGGCCCTGGGCAGCTACTGCCGAAGTTGCTGCTCCTATGATGGCCGCCGCTGTTGCTCCGTTGCCGTGGCCTCCACGTACTGCGGCTGGTGGTGAGGCGGCTGCTGCTGCTGCTGCTGCTGTTGCTGCTGCTGCTGCTCTTCCTCCTCCTCCTGCAGTTGCTTCTGCTCCTCCTCCTCTGTGCGATCCGATGCTGATTGTTTCCAGTTCGTGTCGCAGTGATTTGGTCCCATTGGTTAACTGTGATGTCGAGGATTACCTGAAACGAGCAAAGCGGACTCACATTACTAATCCGCCGTGTGGTTCTTGAGGCCAAACTATGACCCACAGAGACAGAGAAATTGAGCGAAGAGAGCGCCAGAGGGAGAGGGAAAAATCACTCAATCTGGAAGTAGGTCGTCGTCGCAGTTCTAGAGAACTCGCCGTGTTTCACATTCTTGGCCTATTTTCATAGCTTAACTCTACTTTAAAACACCGAATGAACATTTCAAAAGAATTCCAAAAAGCCTCAAACTTTAAGAGAATTACATTTTAATAGGAATGATTATAAGAGTGCAAGATAATTAATTAAATTGATTTAAATACATTTTAAATTCCAAAAAAGTAATTCCAAATAAACTTTAATTGTTTTTGTTTTATTTTGTTTATTTTCTATGATAAGGTAACTTTCGAAAAAAAAAAAAATTATGAACAACTCGAATAATAATAAATATTAATCATTCAATGGGATTTCAGCACGTTAATTAAAAAAGTTTAGAAAAAATAATGACAAAGCTAAGCAACTATTAATAATAAACTAAAATCAAAATAAACTTAAGGATAAAATGAAAAATATTTAAAAATAATAATTTCAGCACGTTAATTAAGACTAAGACAGCTTTGAAAAATTAATGAATTATAGTATAAATATTAAAATGTTATTTTTAAGGATTGCAAATTGGGTATTTAAAAGCACATTCATTTATTTAGAATATAAAACAAAAATTAAACTAAATCCCTATCACTTATGGCACAAACACTCGCTCATTTTTCAGGGCCTTAAGGAATTTCAAGCTAGGAAGACCGTAAATAATGCCTTTGGACTAACATTTTCCAAACGCAAAGCCGAACAAAACCCGATAACTTTTATGGCCCTGGCTTTCGGCTTTCACCTGGCTGAAAACCAAATCCCCGCTCTCAGCCGCTCTAATCCCCGGCGATCAGGACTCTCAGCCAAACTGCGACTAGAACTTTAAACATTAAAACATGCTCTTGCGGTTTGCCAGTCAGTCAGTCTCTGCTCCATGGCTCCTCTCTCCCCTCTCTTCCAATTCTAAAAAACAAGTTTTGGCAGCAGCAGCTGGGAGCTGATGCGAGAATGCGAGGAAAGCGAAACGGAGCAAGCGGAGCGGTGCGGTGAGGAGTGGGGCAGGCGAAGAAGCGAAGAGAAACTGAAGAATTGATGGGCACACGTTGAATAATCCTCAAATTGGTTAAGTATCCTGTTTCGGCTTTCGGCTGCTTCCACTTCCCCTGCTGCTCCTGCTTCTTATTTTTGCCTTGATGATCCCAGTGGATTCTGACAGGCGCCATTTTAGTGTGACCAGCCAGCAGGATGGAAGGGAGAGAGTGCAGTGGCAAGAGAGAGGCAGGCAACACGCACGTCGAGCGGAGAGAAAGAGAGCGACGGCGACCTTCGCTGGGATTTGATTCCGCCTTTGGGAACTGCAGTTTGCACCGGCGGTTCGGTGGAAAGCTGAAAACGCAGGCATGCACACACTCACGCACAACAATCGTCGCCGCCGCCGCTGCTGACACCGCCACCACCCTCCATGGAAAAAGCGAAACACCACTGACAGCGATGGCAACAAAACAAACGAATAAAGGAAGTAAAAGCGAATCGCAAATAACAAAATGAAGACCGAGCAATATCGATGTGTGTATACGCTGTGAAGTAGAACCCACACAAACACAAAACACACGGCACAGTGTGCAAAAACGCTGCGATTGTAAACACTGAGCGAAGCGGCCGAGGAAGCGGCAACGGCGGTGACAGCGGGCCGCTGGCAAGAGGAAATGAGGGGCCGCAGCAGAAACGGAAACTGGCCGCACAATTTTCACAAAGCGGAAAAGTTGTCAAAGAATTGGCAGAGTTGCCAACATCGCTTCTCGGGCTCTCTTCCCTCTCTTGCACACGAACTAACACACACGCACAAACACACCAATACACCGAGGTTCGGTTCGGCAAAAAAGAAAAACCGTGGAAACCGTTCCGTTCCGTCTTCGGGCAGTTGCAATCAAACGGGGGTGTGGGGGGAGCACAGGGCTGGGAGAAGGGAGGGGAAAAGCCAGAACAGTGGGGCACTCAAACACGAAAAAAAATTGGGTGGCGATGAAGTTTTGGGTTTATGAATTTACGCTTTTCTTTCAGTTTTCTTTCGCATGACGCGCGAAGCGAACAGCACTCACAGCACTCACTTGTCTTTCGTTTTTACTTTTGGGCTTCTTTTCGCATTTGAGAGGAACGAGCACGAAACGAGAGACACGAGAGGCACGAGAGAACACGAGCGAAGCGAACGGCGAACAGACGCAACACAACGAAAGCAACGCGAATACCTTACTTACTTAATTCTCTTTCGGCTCAGTTGTCCATTTGCGAATTTTCCGCATTCATTTTCATTTGCATTTTCGCTTTTGTTTGCTTTTGCATCCTGCAATCCGACTGACTTGACTCGGCGGCTCAATTGCAGTGCCGCAGCTCCCGCTCACACAACCGAACGAACGAATCAACGAACGAACCAACTGCGCCCAGTCAGGAGCAGGAGGACAAACAAAAAAAAATAATAATAATAAAATAAAATGCAGAACCCGAACGCAGAGTTGTGAACGCGAACACGGTGCGAAGCGAAATAACGAGCTAAAATGGAGAGCAAGAGAGCGACGCTGCTCGCCGCTGCTACTACTCGTCCCCGCGGCCCGACGGCGAAAATACGTATTCGCCGTATTCGCCCCGGCACGACTACCCTTGCCTTCCGATATATGCACTATCGCAGGCAGTTGGCAACCACCCTGATTTGTGGGGTGGCAGCTCTGTCACAAGGATTTTATTAATTTATAAAGTGTGGCCCTAATAAAACTAGTAATGATATCAACAATTATTTATGTAAAGGGAAAAAACCACTGAATGACTATAGTATATCCACGGCTAGGCGAAAGGCGTAATATAATTTTTGTATGAATATGCGATTTAACATATGGAAGAAATTAAATTACTCATACGTAACTGGCCTAAAATGAGGAGCGTAAATACGGATGTTCTTAATTATAATATAGATATTAAAGTGCCTTAAACTGCATTTCCTTTATAATACACTTATGTATATAATAACTTTTATAGTTTATTTAGTAAAATAATGTTATTTCTTATTTTGATGTCAGGCAGCCCTGCTAAAAAATACCATTGCAAATTCCGAACATGTTTATGTAGTTAGGGCATTGCACGGACGGCTTCTTTCTTCTGCCCGGTCTACGTGTTGTTTTTGGCAAATGTTTGCTGCTCTGGCCTCTCTCTCGCTCTGGTTCTCGCCGCGCTCTCCTGCTGTCGCGCTCTCTCTTCCTCTCTCTCTCTTTGCTGCATGTGTGTGTTGTTGTTGATGCCTCTTTTGTTGCGTCGGCAGAAAAAAACAAAAAAAAAAAACGTAAAAGCAAAGCAAAAGGACTCGGCTCGGAAACACGAAGTACGGGGGTGGTGAGTGGGAAAAATGGTAAATGGCAAGCGGCGAAAGCAGCTTCCCCCTCTCCCTTCCATCGCTAAACCGCTTGTTCGCTCTGTTTCTAGGCCAAGCACGTTTTGGTTGTCCTACGAATTTTCCCCGAGTTTTTCCTCAACTTGCGATGCTGTGCCGTAGGTTGATGCTGCTGCTCCTGCTGTTGCTGCCATAATTGTTGTTCCCAAGGACGCAATAAAGGGATGCGGCATGGGAATCCTGCAAGTGTCAGGTGCCGACGCGTCCTTCGTCTCTCTCGCGCTCTCCCTCCCTCTCTCTCTCTGATTCCTCTGTCCCTCTGCTCCCTCTATTGTCCTGCCACCCACATAACAATCATTTTCCCGCCTGCCGCCGAAGGACCATTGCGGGTAACTGGGTTAAAGGCAAGCCTTAATTGTCAGGGGGAAAATGTGAGGAAATGGTGTAAAACAGCGGCGGAAATGAGAAGAGCCCGTCGAGGAAAATCAATATCAATAGCTTTTTGCATCGCCTTCGCATTATTATGCAGCGCGCTCTTGACCAAATGGTCTTCGCCATCGCCATCGCCCCCTCTTCTTTAGATACTGTTTCTGGGGTGTTAAGCCACGGAAAAGCCATTTTCCATATTGCCCCAACTGGGTCAAGTCCTGGCAGGACATACACGCCATTTCCGCCGCAATGACATCATCAATTAGCCACGAAGGGCGCTTCGATCGATTATCCTAGTTATCGCTGGCTACCTATTCTATCCCGACCCATTTTAAATCCCCCCAAGCTCGGAAAATGCTCCCGTTTTCATTGTTTTCCTTGCAATAACGCCCACTCGCTTAATTTTAAACATAAATCGCTGTTTCTTTTCTCTGCGCTTTGATACAAAATTCACATTTAAATACACACGCACATACACCAGCGAACAGTTGCTTTGTGGCGCAGGCATGTATGTGTGTGTTTGCACTAAAGGCAATTGGAAAACGTAATGGCCGCCGACAAAATGCCACGCAGCAAGGCGAACGAAAGGCCAGGGTAAAGCAGAAGCAGCGATAGGTGAATGGCGGCGCACAGCGCACTCAGCGATATGTGGATAAAAAGAAAACTTCCGGCAGAAAGAAGCGGAACAGAGCCTAAAAGCTCATCGAAAAATCGACACTGCAACAACAACAAACATACAAAAGAAAGAAAAAACAAATATGGAGGCATATGAAAACCCACGTGAATCAGAGAGCGGCGGCTGTGGCAGCAACTAGCAATCGCCAAGAACGACCGAGGAAAAGAGAGAGAGAAAGAGACAGAGAAAGAGGGAGTGGAATGGAATGGAGAGAGAGCGAGGCAGAGAGCCTATGATCGCGGCGAATTCAGAGTTTCCAGAGAAGCCCAGCATTGCTGTCTTGGCACCATTTTCCCCATTTTCCCAGGTGCGCCGGTGTGTGCGTGTAGGTTGGTGTGGTGGTCTGTGTGCTCCCCAATTCGCAGACGGCGAGAAAACAGTTAAATTCCACACGCAAACAAGGCTTTTATGGCCACTCAACACAGACACACACACACACTCACACACTGGCACATCTGCGGCGCTCTCCGCCTTTCGCCTTTGCTTCGCTCTTTATCGGCCTGCTCTTTGTCATTGCAGCGTCATTCGCTTTGAATTTTCTTCATTTTCAGGTGCTTTTTTTGGTCATCTTTAATCGATTAGCTTTGAATTTTTCGCTAGCAATCGATCGTACTCGTCGAGTACTAACTGTTTTATGTTTAAAATTGTTAAATTTTGGCTTTTTAGGGGGAGAAAAAGGCCTCGGAAAATAGGGCCCATCAACATGGCGGCTCTGTCCGCCCCCTCTCTTTCTAACCACCCTCTCACTCATGGTCTGCACCGCCTCGCTCTTGTGGGCGGCTGTGTTGGTTGCTGATATGAGATTTTTTGAATTTCTGATATGTTTTTTCCAGGATTTTTCATTTTCTGGGCCAGAATGGGCTTAAATTTGGTTGTTTAAAGGCCAAATAAATCATTTAATTGGGCCAACAGCGTCCGTACAGCGTACTGTTATGCGCACTGTTAGCCGACTGTTAGCGGCAAAAAGGCGTTAGTGCGTTTCAGTGTTTACATTTTTTTCCCCCGAGATTCTTTTTGAGTTTTTCACGAGAAGTTGAAAGACAATTTCCATTTCCACGCAAGATGGTAACTAAATTACCAATTATCCTGGCTGCTATGATCGGGTGCTGCTTGGCGGCGCAGCCAGCGCAGGACACCCGTGTGCTGCCCGAGGGTTTCGTGGACGCCGCCCAGCGCTCGACGCACACCAACAACTGGGCTGTGCTGGTGGATGCCTCCCGTTTCTGGTTCAATTACCGACATGTGGCCAATGTGCTGTCCATCTATCGATCGGTGAAGCGCCTGGGCATTCCCGACTCCCAGATCATCCTGATGATCGCCGATGATATGGCCTGCAATGCCCGCAATCCGCGTCCCGGTCAGGTTTATAATAACGCCAATCAGCATATTAATGTTTATGGCGACGATGTGGAGGTGGATTATCGTGGCTACGAGGTCACCGTGGAGAACTTTGTGCGTTTGCTAACGGGACGCACACAGAACGGAACGGCGCGCTCCAAGAAACTGCTCTCGGATGCCGGCAGCAATGTTTTGATCTATCTAACGGGTCATGGTGGTGATGGTTTCCTGAAGTTCCAGGACTCGGAGGAGATCACCAGCCAGGAGCTGGCCGATGGCATTCAGCAGATGTGGGAGAAGAAGCGGTAAGCAGGTGATCCTTGATATTTACTAAACAAAATAGCTTACAAAATCGTTCTTGTGGCAGTTACAACGAGCTGTTCTTCATGGTGGACACCTGTCAGGCGGCCTCCCTGTACGAGAAGTTCACCTCGCCGAATGTCCTGGCGGTGGCCAGTAGCCTGGTGGGCGAGGATTCGCTATCGGTAAGGCTACATACGTAACAGCAGGAATTATGCTTTAAATAATGAATTACATTTGTTTTGGCTTCGCCAGCACCATGTGGATCCCTCGATTGGCGTCTACATGATCGATCGCTATACTTACTACGCTCTGGAGTTCCTCGAGAAGGTGCAGCCCTTTAGCAAGCGCACCATAGGCGAGTTTGTAAGTGCTTTCCTTTCAGTTTTAGGGGTTTTCTAAGACGTTTGGCTTTCCTTTCTGCAGCTGCAAGTGTGCCCCAAACGAGTGTGCATCTCAACGGTGGGCGTGCGCAAGGATCTGTATCGCCGCGATCCGCACAAGGTGCCCATAACGGACTTCTTTGGCGCCATCCGACCCACGCGCGTCTCCACCGATCGCATAAATGTGACCCTGGCCAACGAGGAGTGAGTTTTGTTAACGCAAAATAGGAATAGAGCTGTTTCTAAGGTTTATTTTTATATCTTTGCAGCGACTTTATTGGCACGGAGGAGGAGGAATTGGTGGTGCGGAAGCCTTTTAAGATTGTTATTGAGCCGCAGTTCCCTTCAGAGTTTTTTAAATAAAAATTGAAGCTAAGAGAGAGACACTCGTATTCATGTGATAATATTAGATTTTATTCGTAAATACATCATTTCATTATATTAATACATTGTGTAATTTATTAAATTTATATGTGTGATCTCGAATCGTGCTTTAAAAATTGTCAATTATGGGGGCTTAGTTCTCGTCGTAGTTTATCCGTTCTTTTTATATATATATATATATATTTGCTAACATTTCATTTTATCATTTTATCATCTCTTGTTTCCTTGAAATTAAAGA
>JAEIIL010024377.1:0-11945 GCA_018905715.1 Drosophila lini | reverse complement strand
TATATCGATATTTTGCAGAGATATTTTAAATATTATCATCATTTTTTTTGATTAAAAAAATATCATCGATACGATATTTTTTTAAATTTCCGACAATCCTATTTGCAACTAGGGTGGCTTTCGACCGCATCATCTATCGATTGTTAATCGACATCGGCAAGAGAATAAATGGGGGATTCTTTGTCTTTAAAAAAATCGCACCAACGATTTTTCTGATGCTGCTGCAAAATCTGTAATGCAAAATCAGTAAAGGAAACGTTGTGTTTTTCAATGAATGATAATCAATACATTGTTTTATTTTAATTAATCCCTGCAGAAGAGTTTTAAAATAATCCTAAAAACAAATTGAAAAAAAAATTTTCCACCCAAAACGCATAAGAAAATATCAAAGCTAATGATCAAACCTTGTCTAATTTTTTTTTTTACGTCTAATTTACATATTTACATACATAGCTTAGCGAAAAAGTTAAGTTAAGAATTCAATCCTCTTCGCCAAATAGACCCCCCAGTTCCAGGTCTTCTCCCCCGGTCCCCGTCAACTGGTGAGCCCTGAACTCTGTGAAGAATTTACCGTCACTCTTTTCGCTCCATGCTAGCTCGTCCGTCTCGGCAGCAATGTGGCGGGCGTGCTTTGGCGGAGTGAAGTGGGTGTAGGAGCAATCCGTGTAGTTTGCCGCCGCTGGGTAAGCCTTCCCAGGTCGCACATCGTAGTGTTCCTCAAGGAAGTTTACCACCTGCTCCTTGGTGCTCAAGCTGTTGAACCGGACCCGCAGCTCTCGTCTCATTTCGCCGCTCCACATGAAGGTTAGGTGGTGGTGGAAGCACTGGAACAGCAGGTTATCTCCGGCAGACGCAGCAATGTCCAGCCACTGCTGCACACAGCTAACAGGCGTTGTCCTGGCCAGCGGATAGGCACTGTTAAAGAGCGCTGGATTGGCGAGGAGTCCACGCGCGGCCATAACGCCAGCAGCTCCAGTCTGGGCATGCAGATCGCAGGCATCCGCCCAGCTCTCCACATTGCCGTTGACAATTAGCGGGATCTGCAGGGATTGACGCACCTCCGCCATGGCAGGGATGTTAAGTGTGTCCTTCGAGTGCTTCTGGGCCGGCGTCCGGCCGTGCAGTGTGAGAAAGGTAACGCCTGCGTGCTCCAGTTGGCGACCCAGTTCAATGGTGCGTTGCAGGGAATCATCGCCGGCTAGCAGGCGCATCTTGACCGAGACACTGAAATCGGCGGGCAGAGTTCGTCGCACTTGCTGGACCACATCGCGCACTAGCTCCGGGTGGCGCAGCAGGCCGCAGCCATAGCCCTTGGCCATGGCCCAACCTTGCGGGCAACCACAGTTCAGATCGATGCCGTCCACGTAGGGATATATGAGCTGGGCGGACGTCACGAACTCTGAGGCATCCTTGGCAGCGAACTGGGCGATGAGCGGTTGGTCGTCGGCACCAGTGGAGAACTCGTTCTGGCGGGCCTTCTCGCTGTTGTTGATGGAGTCCGAGATCATCATTGGTGTGAATGCCAGCTGAACTCCGTTGAGGCGGACAAGGCGCCGGAACTCCAGCTTGCTGTACCGCACCATTGGAGCGCTCACTCGCAGGAAATCCGGCTGGGCCTCCGCAAACAGCGTGGCGATGTCGTGGTGTGGCCTTTGTTGTGGCAGGTGCATGTCTCTATTTGCTTCTTTTTATTTATTCACAAATGGAAACTATTATAAATAAACAACCAAAAAGAAACGTGCAGCGTTTAACATATGGGATCGATTTGTTATCGATTGACGATTACGATGGCGATATGGGTCAGAGTTTCGAAATAGCCGTTGAATTTAAACATTTCTGAATGGAGCAAAGTGGTACTTGGAAAGAAAACATATATTTCTGCTAAGGAAAAGTATTTCCAATGGTATGAAAGTTAAGTTATAAATAATTTAATGTGCACTTTAATTCTGTGGATAATATTGTAATAATATTTTGCTCACAAATTTAAAAAGGCAGACATATTTCCGCCTACGTTTTGTGTAAATATTTATAAATGTAACCATTTAAATTTTATTTATAAGATTTATATAAGAATTTAAAGCTTTTATTCAAAAATATAATAGCCTAAAATAATTAAATCTAATAATAAAATCTGAAATCTAAAGTCGGCAATCCATTATCTGTATATTATTGCAGTTCGTTCAAAATTTATAAGAAAATTAATCAATTTGGGCAGATAACATTTCAACAGGTAAAATATTAAAAATATACTATTTATTATTAGTTATATAAACATTAAAAACAACAGAGAAAAGTGAATAATCAAGGTAACTCCTAAGAGAAATATGAGCCAAGATCCTAAGATTTATATTTATATAAGTTGATTCATATATTTTGTTTGTATATAGATTACTAACATGTCTAGATAGACTTGTCTGGTGATTCCAACATGCCTTGTTTACTCCGTTCTAAAACTACTTTATTATAAAGATTTTATAAACTGTTACCTCACAAGAACGAAGTCCTAATTAAAATAGAAGAACTAGAGTTCCGTGGTAGCCACTCCCCAGTATTTCCGCATGCGACTCTCATGCTCGTTGAATTCATCTTCGTCATGTTCCTCCTCATCCAGGATGTTCCTATCCCGCTCTTGCGTCACCGCAAAGTCATACTCAAAATTGTAGGGCATCAGGCGTTGCAGGGATCCGAAATAGGCGGAGTGAGGTCCTCCGCCTCGTTTGGCGGAGCTTCCGGAGAACTTTCGTGCCTTGGCATCAAACAAATTGTATCCATAGCTGTGTGCCTGCTGGAAGGAGAGCGCACTGCCAAAATGTCCAGGGACCGGCTGCTTGATGTGCGGAAAAGATCCTAGAGGGACGGAGTTGGGTGTCGAGCAGGTCAGCGGTTGTTGCAGTTGTGGTGTACTGGAGGAAATGAACTTATTTGTCACGCTGCGCATCAGGTTCGAGGTGAAGTCGTTGCGATCTGGAGTCGGAGCGGCCAGGATGGCACTGGGCATTGGTCGCTGCTTAGTAAAGGACTTGGAAATGGTGTTTAGCTCCTTGTCGAAGAGGAGCTGCGTGTTTTGTTCCAACATGTACTCCCAGCACTTGAACTGCTCCTCCGAGAGCACCGACTCCGTCTCGTCGAGCATCTCTAGCTGCTGCTCCTCCTGGAGGACCCGGGCGTGAGCCAGCACGAACTCGTCGCCGCCTCCGTCCTTATCCTTGGCCAGCAAATCTCGATCGCTCTGGCCACTTGGCGATGACCGTCCTGCCAGGGGCTCCTGATCGATGGCCCGGTGCCGGCAGGCGTTGCTCCGGTCACAGCAGGTGCGCTTGCAGACAGACACACTGGATGCTGGCACGGGAACTGGTGCAGGCTTCTTGCGGACGCTCTGCTTCAGCTCCCGGATGAGGTGATCCACGTCGGTGCCCAGGTGCCGGAAACGCACAACAATCACACTGAGGTTTTCCTCCGCCCCCAGACTCTGGGCGATGTCCACCAGCCGCTTGGCAGCCAGCAGAGCATTCTCCTCCTTGCGAATCTCCCGGGCGGCGCGATCAATGTCCATCACCGACCACAGTTGGGCATTGCCCACCACCAGATACTCGTCGTCATTGCTGAGAGTGAGCTGGGGATGAAAATAATAATATTAATTTAAATTGTTTAATATTTCATTGTATATAAATGCAAAACCCACCTCTAAAACATGTGGATCCCTTATCGCCATTGAAGGACTGTGTTCAGTTTCCGTTTCCGTTAGACGCAGCTGGGCGGTCCGGCGCACAAGGAAAGAGTCCAGTCGTCCAGTGCAGGCCATTCGTAAGACATAACGCTTGCTCTTTAGAGGCCTCACCTTCGAAGGAGCCCTTGTCCGGGTGAGATGAAAGACGGCGGCACTTCTTACCCTCCCGCATTGCTGTTGCGCTGCCAGCAGTGTGAACTTAATGTAATCCTTCATTGCCGAGTCCTTGACCAACTGCTCCTGCTTCATTAGATCGGGAATAAGTTGAACCATGTCCTGAGCCACACGACCCTGGCCCTCCATCGCCTCGAACATGCCATAGAGTGCTTCATCGGATCCGCCATAGTTGGGAGCCCTAAGCTGGCAGACCGAAAGCTTTCGGCAATCACCAGAGCCCGGAGTTTCCGCAAATCCCATACTCCAAGGCGCCGCCTTGTTCTGATTCCTTTGAACGTTCATCTGACGGAGAGTGGTCGTGGGCAAAGCGGCTCGGTTGTTGCCAGACACGTCAATAAGGCTCCAATGACGTTGGCTCTGCGTCTGGCAAACCTTGAATTGTTGCTCGTCCACCTAGGAAGGCAGTATATAATTACTGTACCGAAATTATATCAAAATTAACTTTATACCTGCAACTGTAGGTTTCCTGATAGGTCCAAGTACTTGAGATTCCGCGAGGGAACCAGAGCCACCAGATTGACCCGATCCAGGTGATTGTGCGAGAGATCCAGGACCTTCAATTTGCCCAGCTTGGCCAGCTGCGGCGTACACAGGAGAAGGTTGTTGCAGCAACGGAGCACTTTCAACTGGCCAAGAGTGGCCACTTCCTCGGGCAGTTGCTGCAACATATTCCCCGACAATACCAGGATTTCCAGATCCTGCCAGTTGCGGATGCAGGTGGCGGGCAGCAGTCCAATGCGATTGTAGGCCAGGTGAAGGACTCTCAGTTTGGCCGCATTGTGTAATGACTCGAAAATGGTGTCGTTAAGTTGGTTTCCCGAAAGGAATAGATTCACCAGAGCGGCGTGGTTGTTCTGCTCGTACCGCGGCAAAGTGGCCAACTTGTTGCAGGAGACATTCAACGTTTCCAGCCGGGCATGGGTCACAGCAAAGAAGTTATCCGGCAGAGCCTGCAGTTCGTTGCTCTGCAGTTGCAGACTCTGGACACTACCAAAGGCATCCGGCAACTGCTCCATTTGCTTCAAGTCATTGTAAGCCAGATTCAAGCTGGCCAAATGGCTAATCCTGTAGTTGCGGAGCAATCCTGTCATGTTGCTCAAGCGATTGTGCGAGGCCTCCAAGGAGGCAAGGGATGAACAGGCCCCAATCCAGTTGGGCAGCTCACTGAAGTTGTTGTGGGAGATGTCGATGCGCTGGAGCTTCAGCGGCACAGGATGGGTATTTGTAGTCGAGATGTTGTGCAGGTCTGCAATGTATAGTATTATCAGGAAATCAAGGGCTAAGGGATAGAAGTATCCTTACAATTCCGATCAGCTACTAGAGCCTGAAGATTGGTGGCATTGATTATTAGCTCCATGAGCTTGTTGCGGCTACACTTGAGCATCTCCAGCTGAGCCAGCGAGCTGAGGTCCAAGACCTCCATTTCGTTTTCGCACACCTCCAGTTGGGTCAAGTACTGCGGGCGAAAAGAGAAAACGCTGAGTGGAGGAAGTCGCAGCAACCGGATGCTGTGGGCTCCGAGTATCGGAGTGAATCCAACTTACGTTGTAGTTGCCAATCAAAATGCTGCCCCCCAACTGGCTGCCCTTCAGGCTTAGCTTCTGGGGGGATGTCTGGCCGCCGTTGGTAGCCTCCTCCGGCAGCGGCTCGACGGGCATCGGATTGGAGCCACTGTGGCTGGCACTGAGCTTCAGCTTCGATTTGTATGGATCCGTCATTTTCCTTGCGGTGGCTTTGAGCATTGTTTCGGAAGTCTCACTGGCTGGCTTTTCGTATTTCTTAGCTCTTGTCGAGGCTACAACGGCGTTGCACAGCACTTGGCTATGCATCAACGAGCACCCAACCACTGACGTATCGCCCCGAAGTTTATATATGTTTTCATTGGGGAATACATGGACTGCACTTCCAGTTTCGAATTTAGATTATATTCACTGTATATTCCTGCCAATGATTGTATTTTAAAGGTCTTTTATAGGTAGTACCCGATATACTCGATGTGGCAACAAACACCTGTCCCCGGATTTGGTAATATATCTGGTAATATACCTGTCCCTCTTATGGGATCCACACTGGCGCGATGCGACCGCTCAACTGAAGACGAACACGATAACTGCGATGGCTCTGGGTCGTTACAGCAAGACGGACACGCTTGAGAGCCGGCCCGACGGTCTTTCTGTTTCTCTTCGTGTTGCCCAAATCCGAGTTGCGTTTAAGACGTGGAAGTACAGTGGTGTCCAACGGAAAGGAAAAAGGTTTTTGTTTTAATTTATTTATACAGATTTCGGCTTCCCGAGACTAGTTTCCTTTCTTGTTTTTTTTTCTATTTCATGTACATGGACAACTCACTGTTCTTTAAGCTCTCATAAAACACACTGGACTGGGCAATTCAGTGAGGGTGGTGCACCATGGCAATCCATTTAAAGAGCTCTGCGATCGGTTGCAGCAACGGATCTGTTTCATTTCGGTGGCCCATCGTGGCGGCTGTAGGTGGTGACTCCCCAAAAATGCTGCAAGAGCTGGTAGCAAAGAAGTAAAGTCAGTTTGTTTTTGTAGCTTTGTGTTGTTACACGAATTTTAGAAACAATTTGTATTTTTTTTATTATTTCAATGAAATATAATAATAATTGTTTGTTATGCCTACGCATTTAGCAGCGAAACTCAGAAAAGTGTGTTTATTTCATGTAAATCTTCTGCTTTTGTGTCCTAATTTCCTGTTGCAGTTACCCTGCTGACTTTAAAAAAATGTTTAACAACATCATCTGTACATAAGAAACTAAAGGGCGGGCAGGAAATCATACATATTTTGTGGTCAACCGTGGGCGACTCTTTTGGGGGGTTATCTCTTCTATAACTTGGCCAGTTCATACATATACAGGGGTCAAGTTCTGAGTACATAAAATAATAATTAGACAGCGTGCTTAGCATTAATGTACGCCCTATCCACATGGGAGTGTATCATATACGATTGTTTGCATTAAAATAATATTTTATATATATATTTATATGTATATATGTATGTATGTAGGTATTCATATAAAGTACAAAAAAAAAACATTGCTAAAATACATGTGTAAACAAAGGAGCAGCGAATAAATAGATGGCGAAGATAACTAGAGTGGGTGAGAAATAAGAAAGTCTGTTTTCTGGAATAAGAATAAGTCTGTTAACTAAGCACATTGTGCTGCTACGCCCATTTGTTTATACACATAATAAATTTGTTAAATATTTTTCGCTAAGTATTCCGTATGCTACATGTTTCCGTTTCCGGTTCCGTTTTTCGATTTCCTAGGCTCTTAAATCATCTCATCTTCGTTACGTGTCGCGGCTTACGTAATGAATGGTTCTTTAGCTTAATTCGATCGCGGTTATTATTGTAACACTCTGTGTGTGTTTACTGAACTGATTCTGCGACGTAACGCGGATTAGGGTTAGGATTACGATTTTTTTTTCTTATTGCTCTTTTACATACAACTTAACATTATAAATATTTAAAGTGTGGCATATGACTAAAATTTGTTATCGACTATATGTGTGTGTGTGTGTGTCAGGGCCAGCGTCCGTCTAAATCATTCTTATTTACGGATAAGGGTTGTCAAGATCTCTGCCCTACCTCGATCTCTGAAGAATCGAATTAACGCACATGTCGAGAGGCTTGCTTATGGAACTAAGAGACGTGGCAAAGGCGGGAAATTTGATTTCCGCACACTACACAATCTTAATAAATGGTAATTCGTAATAAGTAGGTAAGGATTATGCATAATCATTAATATTATAGCAGTAATTATATTTCCATATACGTCCGCGAATATACGTGACCTTTGTATTATTTCCCCGTACTGGCCACTGTGCCCGCCGGCGTCGTCGTCGCAGTGCTGATCTGCATGCCGCCCATATCCTTGTGGTGATCACCCGCCGAATTGGCATCCATGCTCGTCTCCGAGTAGTCCAGCTTGTAGCTGGCGCTGCGCGTCACATCCTCCATGGACGCCTCCTGGCATTCCCGACCGCTGTGCGTCTGCGATCCGCAGTTGTAGCAGGAGATCACCTTTTGGCCGTTGTTCCCACCACCGCCTGCTCCCGTTATGGGGCACACGGTTAACGCACTGTACGGCGTCGTACTGGGAACCTGTTGCTGCTGCTGCTGTGGCGCTGGCACTGTCTGCACCGGAACCGCGTTCGTGCTCACTACGGCCGCTGTGCTCTGCAGTTGGGGCGGTGTCACCGCCGTCGGATTGCCGCCCGGCTGGACCGGCACGAAGTGGAAGGCCGGATAGATGAGTTCACCGTTGTGCGGCGGCCCCATTGGATAGCGGAAGCCACCACGCACTGCCTGCGGTGCGCCATGCGCCTGGAAAATAGTCTGCTGTGGCGGCGGTGGTCCACGTTGGTGATATGGATAGGTGGCATTGTAGGCTGCGGGCGGTGGCGGTTGAGGCTGCAGAAGAACTGTGGTTGTGGGCGTGCTCACCGGCGACGGACTGATAAGTAACGCCTGCTGCTGCTGCTGTTGTTGCTGCAAGCTGCCGCTGCTGATGGTTTGCGCCTCGCTGACAATGCTGGGCGTGCCCGTCGTGTAGATCTGCTGGTAGTTCTTATCCATACCATTGCGTCCGTTTAGCCGCTGCTGCAAGTTCAGTTGCTGCTGCTGCTGCTTGTAGCTGAGGTGATGCTGCTTCTGCTGGTAACTGCCTAGGTTGCTGGGCACTACAGTGGTGATCATGCCCATGCCCGTATCCACTGTACTGTGAAGCGGCAGTGATAGTTGCGCAGTTGGCGTCGGCGTTTCCGAGGGCGACAGGTCTCCGCAGGAACCATTCGAACTGCCAGACTCACTGCCCGTGGTAGCCGTACTTTTTCCGGAGTTGATGCCCATCATCGATCCGCTGCCATCGTCGTTCATGGTCATACTCTGCATCATTACGTTCATGTTGTAGTTGGTGTTCTGAAAGTGCGGCTGCTGCTGCTGCTGCTGTTGGTGATGGGGTATGAAGGTGTTCGCCTTGACCCGATGGTGTCCTGGCCGCGGGAAACCGTTGCGTATGAGGCTGTGCAGGCTGGTGCCGCTGGAATTGCTGCTGACGCCTTCGCTGATACTCTGAAGAAATGCATGTTAAATGTAATTTAATTTATAATAAATTACTTTATTAGTTGTATTAATAATTACATCGTGTTGCTGCTCGCCGCCAACGGAGGAGGGCGGCGGCGTTGTCTCCACCGAAGGACGTCGAGCATTCTTCTGACCCGCCAATCGTTGCGACATACTCCTCATCTGCTGCTGATGTGGCTGCTGTTGCTGCTGCTGCGCCTGCAAGGGAACATTGATGAGGGAGCGGTCCCGCTGGGGACTTGTTGTGCGACTGCTTGACGGTGAGGACTGCTGGCTCAGCATAGGCGAGCTGGCTGGTGGCACTTGATGGTCCACGCTCTGCGGCTGCTGCTGCTGCGAAGCGGGCACTTGGTGGGGCGGTGGTGGAGGGTAGTGACGCATCGTCCACCCCGTGTTCTGGTGACCGACAATGGCACTGGTGTCCGTTGGAATGGTGATGTTCGACTGCATCAGGTGCGGCATACCTTCCACACTGATCTGGTGCGTGCCATCAGAGCTGGGCAAGAGCTGCAGATCAGGAAATAAGTTATCTGACAGTTTTTATCCGATCGTTCGCGTGAACTTACCTTTTGAAAGTGCTGGGGAAATATCATGGGTATGTTGCCCTGCAGCACCTGCACCATCTGAGGGTGCTGCGGATGCGGTTGCTGCTGTTGCGCTTGCATCTGGTGGATCACATGCTGTTGCTGCTGCTGGAGAATTATATCGTGGGGGGACGGTGGTAGCGGGTGCGATGGCGCCGGAGGCGTCTGCGACTGCAGTGCCTCCATCTGCGCTTGCGGTATAAACCGCTCCACCACTAACTTGTTCTCTTTGATCTTGGCCAGTATGGCAAAGATTTTCTTCTGCTCGTCCATTGAGAAGACGGGGTGGATGGCCGCCATAGTATAGACTAGCAGCAGCTCGAGCAGCGTGTCCTGGTCGTTGATGCAGCCAAAGTCGCACTCACCCCAGCACTCCAGAGTACGGAAGATCTCGCTCACGCAATTGCGGTTGCAGGCGCGGATAAGGGCCAGGTAAAGGGCCATCTTACGCCGGATCTTGCGGTCGGTGGGGTCGCCCTTCTGGCAGGTGAGCATATCCGCTGCCAGCTCGTGCGGATTGTTAGCCCGCAGCTCCATGCCGCGCAGCGTCTCCGAGTCACACCTGCCCTGCTCCTCCAGCAGAGTGCCCAGGAAGCGCAGCTCGAACGGCAGGCAGGCGGTGAGCAGAGCGTACATCGTTTCGATGCGATTGTAGCTCTCGAGTTTCTCAAACCACAGCAGGACGTCCTGTTTGCAAATCATTTCCAGTTTTCCAGTGTTTCAGCTTTCGATCCCAAATCCGTGTGTGATCCTGCATCTACTTTGCGCCTCGTTGTGGATCGCCGATTTCCCTGCTCTGTGGGCCCGAGAGTGCGTGTTTCCGTTCGGTGTGTGTGTGTGTGTGAGTGCTCTAGTTACGTGTGGTGGGTGCAAAGGCACAACAACAACCACAACAACGGCGGCGGAATATCGTTAGGTGGCAGCAGCTGCTGCTGCACCACATCCGCAGTCGACGAGCGCTGGCTGGGATCCGCGCCTGGATACGGGCCAGCTTCCCGGGCACTGCTAATTGGCTTTTCACTGCCCGTCCCTCTAAATCGCTCGCTTTTTCGCCCCGTTTCTGCCGTTACTACTGCTCACAAAGGCTGCCAACAACTACAACTAGTCGCGTATATTTTGCGCGTTAGCGGGAGGAGGCGAAGGCGACGGCGACGTTTGTATCGGTGCGGGCGGCGGAGGACGGGGGGATACACCACATTGGCCAGGCACTCGCTACTTTTCTACTTTGGACTCGCTGTTGGGCCGCTGTTATTTGGGAGACTCGCCGCTGCCAAAAATTCTGCAATTTCCGCGATATTTGTCGCACCGCGCGCGCTCTTCGAGGACAGTTTATGCAGCGCTCACGCTCGGGGCCTCGCGGTATGGGTCTCTTAATGGGGCACTTTAATTATTAAATTTGCATTCTATGCACTTTTTGTCAAATTTTCTATTTCCCTTCCACTCTGGTTCGGTGTGACCGTTGCCGCTGTTTGTGTTGTTTGACCCAATGTGACCGTACTGCGTATTCACCATAATACCAATTCGCAAAATAGTCCATCTAGTTAGCCCCGTTAAGTAATAACAATAAAAAAAAAGTAATTGATGTTACTGTTACATTAATTTTAAAAATCAAGCCATTAATTTTTGTAGAATTAAAAAGAAAATAATTTATTCCAGTTTTTATAATTTATAATTGTTTGCGCTTGCAGTTATTGGAAAAATGGAGATGTGCCCACCGGCTTTTCCTCTAATATAATAATAATAATTCAAAGCCCTAAGAAGGAGCACAAATATTCTTTTTCGCGGCATCTGGGCACACTAGAAAGCTCGAAACCTTCATGACCCCACAGTCTGGCAACGCTAGGCGTTTGTTTAAAATATTTAAAACAATTATAATTTATGCATACAATCTCCATTTCAGCTTGTTTTTCATCATTGCCATTTTCATAGTTAGATTATTTTAATTTATTTTAGCCCCATGAACTATAAATACATTGCATTTATTGGGATTTTGGTAAAAGCTTGGTAAATAAACCAGTGAGTTGGAAAACCGTTTACATTAGAATTGAGAAAACTAAATAAAACAAGAAAGGAAGCTAACTTCGGCACGCCGAAGTTTGTATACCCTTGCAGATATTATTTTATTACATTTTACCTATACTTATTACGTTTACAGTTTGACAGTTACAGTTTTACATTCTCAGCTTTACATTTTCTCTACACCTACCGTTGTTGTCCGATTTTCATAAAACTTATAAAAAAAAATTCTGAAATAATAAAATAAGCCTATGTATCAGAGTAGATGAAAATTCGTTGAAAAACAACGAAGTTAACATTTTTTTTCTATTAATTTCCCGATCGTTCGTATGGC
>JAEIIL010024372.1:0-13667 GCA_018905715.1 Drosophila lini | reverse complement strand
TGATCGCATAAATAATATAATTTTAATATGAGAAAAATATTTAAAACAATTTTAAGAACTCTTTTATTGATATTTATATTTTATTAAAGAATCTAATATAATATTTCCCTACATACCTTACTTACTTCATTTTAAAAACTCAACGCAGTAACCTTTCTAATCATTATCAATTACCATCCCCTTATTTTTTGGAACCTTTAACAAAATTCAAAATTCTTCATTTATTTATTTATATAACCAGCCATGAGCCGCATTCTAAAGGGACTTTTTGGCAGAAGGATGACGGTGGCCAGTAAATTACTGAAACGCCCAATGGCCAGTCAGCAGGTGGCCTTTGCCCATCCGGAGAAGCGTCGCACCTTTCCACTCGTCTACTACAATTGGGTTGAGCAGAAGGTAGCCCTGGAGAAGGCCCAGAACCAGAAGAGCGAACCCAAAGTTGTAGTTTCCTCCCATAAGAAGCCGCGGTGTCGAAAGGAATTCTTGGGGCATTTGATACACAGTCGGAGAGTCACCGACCTTGACGATATGCAACGATGGTCGGAGTTTCGTCGAAAGTTAATCTACGGCACTTACTAGCCAAGACCAAGTCAAGTTCCTAACTTAATTAATCCTTAAAAGTGTGTGTCTTGCACTTTGAAACTTCCTTTGGTTAGGGTTGGCTTTCTTCCATTTTAATGGAGAAACCAATCCAAGCCAAAGAAAATTTTATCCTGCAATACATTTTGTGAGAACTAAGAGCTGGAAATAAAATCATTAAGTAACTTCATGCTTTTATTTAAATGCTTAATTTATTTTATATCTTCTAGAAGCTGAACCTACCTTTGTCACCTTCCTTTATTGTTATCCTGTACTTTTTTCCCCTCCAAACCCAGTTTATTATTATAACCCAAGTATTCTTAACCCTTTTTGCTACTTAACACGCAAGTTTGCTCTCCACAAACTACCGACGACATACTTTGGCATATCCTTCGCATATCCTTGTGATCTGAGTCAGGGCAGGATGAAAAAGTGGCAAAAGCAAAAGAATGGAGAGAGCGACCCAAGTGCACTCAAGTAATATGCTTCATAATTTTTATTGTCAAGCCCTTTTCTTTTGGCTCGGGTGGCACTGGCGCGCACTCGACAACAAAAGCTCAAAAGCGCTTGGAAAATGTAAAAATATAAAAAAATACAAAAACAAAAAGTACATAAAAAGCAAAGGCGGAAAATGAAGTGCCCGGGACGAGGGGGCACGGGCAAGAGAGTGCAACAAAGCAGAGCAGAACGGGCAGCATAAATTTTATAATATAGAAAAAATCAATGGACAATGGTTGCAGGACAAAAAAAAATGCAGAGCAGCAAGGATTACAGGCCAGGACTAGACTGCTGAGGGTCCTGGCACTTCTCATGCAAAGCACTGTCCTACTAGCCGGCACGGGGAGAAAAAAGGACTCGCCTTGTTATTGGAATTTTATATATCGTTTTTATATCAAGTAAATAAGCTGTTACCTTTTATAATTCTAAGAAGTAAATTAAAAAAAATATACATATTTACCTAAAGAATAAAAAAAATATTTATATCATAAAAAACTAATTTCTTTCTCTGTACCCCTTCTGCAAAATCCAGTTTCTCTCTTCAAAGTTGCACAATTAACTTGCCCCAGCCAAATTCTGTGATTTCGCCACTCGCCACTCTCATTGTTGCCAGTTAATTTTGATGTATTTTTTATTGCCTTGTTGCATATTTGCATTTTCACTTCCATTTTCCATCCACTGCACTTGGCGGCGTAATTAGGCACAGGACTCGTCTCGTCCTGGCTTTGATGTGCCGGCGCGCTAAGCGAATTGGGCTAAGTAAAGACAAGTGCCAAAAAGGCATTTTAATTGTTTAATTATGTTTTGTGTTTCGTGTTTTGTGCTTTGGTCTCAAGAGGGAGCTACAATGGAGTTTAAATATTTCAAAAATATTGCAAGGATTTGGAATTCTTTTGCCTAATTTAATCTCCCAAGTAGGCAAAGGCTAAGTTGGGAACAGTTTCCGAAACTGTCTTACACACACACATCACATCAACATAAGCTAGTGAACAATAGCACTGTAAATTCATATATTTGTATTTCTTTCGGCCTCTCTTCAAAGCCATCCACAAAATTCAGACAAAGTAATAATCCAATCCGAAAATCCAGAACCAAAATCCAGAGGTACCCATACCGTGATGTTACCCACCAGGCAGACCATGGCGCAGGTACAGAGGGCGATCCACCTCAAGAGATCGCTCCAACTGGCCGGAAGGTACGCGTACTCGGTGGACCGTAGGCCGGCCGAGACCGGAAAGAAGGCGATACGGAAGGTGAACGAGTCCTTGGGCGAGCAAGGCTACCAGAATCCCGAGTACCATCGTGCTCCCAATTGCTATGTGCATAACTTCAAAAATCATCAGATACAGATGCTACGTCGTGACAATGTCCAGAACATTCGCTGCAGCAATCCCCACTACCGCTGGGCCGACTTCCGCAGGCGAATGGTCTATGGGATATAGAACGAAATGCTATTATTTCGGGTATGAAGTGTGCAGTAAAAACCCGAACCTGTAAGCACGAACCTTGCCAGGAACACCTTGGAATCCAGAGACATGCAACCGTTTAAATGTTCAATCGTTCATCATTAATAAATCCGAACAGTAATTAAAGGTGGCTTTACTTTGGATATATTTGAGGATATAATATAATGAGATGTCTAGATGACTATCCTTTAAACCTTATATTTAAGGGATATCCTACAGAATCCTTCCTAATTTCTTTGTAATTTCTTTAAACTTTTTGTTAAACCATCAGTATAGTCGTTTTGCACAGGATTTGCACAGCATTCGGCAGGTTTTAAGAGTGATTGGGTTCTCTTAAATCTCTATTTTATATCTTAAATATCTTTGTAAAAACATCAAGTTAAAAAGTAGTATTTCGGGAGGGTTTTGAGAGGGATTTATTATATTTTCTTCTATGTCAAAATAAACATTTCGAACTGCAAATTATATTTTATCCCATCGGCTTGAGTACTTTACACCTGCAAACATATAGAATCTCACGGATCCGGAACCGAAACCGATGCCGGAACCAAAAACGGTTCCGGAACCGAAACCGGTGGCGGAACCGGAAGTAAAGTATCCCGCGGCACTGTATCCTCATCGCTATCCATTTCAATTGGACGTTGTGACAATTGAAAGATGTCAATGAGGATGTTACGGTGCGGTGGAAAACTCAGCTCGTTCGTAGCTCGCGACATATCCACCCCGTAGTCGGTGGTGTCCTTGTGTCGCAGATTGAAGAAGCTCTTGACCAGCAATAATGGTGGTCTCTTCTGATCGAGTTTGAAGGAATTGCGTGCTGGAATCTCCATAGGTACTGCCCTCGAAGGGTAGGACAGTTTTCGCTCCGAAGACAACCAACGCTGCTGCTGCTTCTGCGCCAAGAACAAGAAGCGACTTGCGAACATTTTGCGATAGATGGTCAATGGTCAAAAAACTGGTGTTCAGGGAATAGACTCAAATTTACAACAGCCGAATATTACTATGAGGATCTAGGAAAGTAAGTGTACATAAAATTGATTATAAACCAAAGGCAGACATATTTTTTAAAATATATTATATTTACAACAAGCCTTAGAACTTGTTTTTACAACTTCTATACATTCTTGTATAATGAAACTACTATTTTAAGCGTCAAAAATTCAAATTGTTACCAAGAACCTAATGCGCAAAAATGTTTAATTCATACTGGCTTTTGCAAAAAAAAGACTTTATTTATAATTTAAATTTAAATTCTCATCTTAAGGCTCCGGAATTGGATTATCGGAGCTACCAGAAACTTCTTAATTTAATTGAACACGTACAATACTCCATATTTGTTCATTAACGCCTTACGTTTTTCCATTTTGAAAGATAATTATTATTATTATTATTATTATCTTGCACAAAGCCGGACTCTATTCGATGGATGGCCCAGTAGCTCTTGAGCAGAATACGCGGTGGCTTTGATGTACCCTCCGGCAGAAATGTTCTTCTTTCAGGTACCACAGGAAGTGGTCTTCTTCTACGACTTTGATAGACACTACGAGCTAGAAAGGGATTGGATAGTACCACATTGGCGAGGGATTGACACAGAAGCATTGTGGTTTGGCCAATATTAATTTGATAATTTGTTTTATTTAAATAAAAGCCAAGTCAATGTCACCAAAATATAGGTTTGATTAAAATCAATGAGCTTGCTTTCTACAATTATTTTCAAAAAGGAATTTTATATTAATAAAGTATAAATTTCAAATTTAATTTTATAATAAGTATTTTAAACTGTCCCAATAATTATTATTTAACAATCCCAAAGACAAATATGAGAGTTTATTTTGACTGTTGGTGCTGATCAAGAATACATATACTTTATAAATTAAAACAATATTTTTGGAAAGAAAAATATATAAAAATACCCTGCAAGAGTATAAAAAGAGCAGGCTTACTAATTTCTGACCACAAAAGGAATTTACTTTTTGGATTTAGCCAAAAATTTTCTATGTGATTCCAGAAAGTGTTTTCCTAGATATTTTCGATTTAATTTTAATTTTTAGCTCAGATTAAAGAGACCAAAATAAATGTTATATATATATAAAACTGTAACTTCACTTAAAACTAATAACAGCGAAATAGTTTAGTGGAACAGCTTGGATTTTATATATATATTTGGGTCGGCCATTTTGTATTTTCATTGCTGGGTCTTTGTGAACGACAACGATTTGGCGGCTTTTGTGCAACGCGTGGTTTTATGTAACAGGCCCCAGTCCCTAGTCCCCGAAAATCCCCTAACATCGCCCCGTTGCCACCCATCCGCACCCGCAAAACGTCAATTGCATGAGCCGGCACGTCGATATTTTTGCCAATTTTTTAGACGGCTCCTCGCAAATTGCTTTTTGAGCTTGTTAGAGTTTTTTGGCTCTCATCCTGCCACACAGATACACACACACACACACATGCACGCTAATGAATAGTCAAAGTCCTGTAGCTGCGGCAAAACGAGAACTAAACGCAATGTTTAGGCTGCATTACGACTGCAACAGCTCCGCCGCTCCTGTTGCAGCAGGAGCAGCAGGCTCTGGGCCGCCATTTTGTAATCAAATGCAGCACAAAAGTATGCAAAGGAAATTGCTAGCAAAAAAAAAAGAAGAGCGGAAGGAATACAAAATGCTATACGGATTGAGTTTCTTCTTACAGTGGATAAACGAGTAGAGGTTCAGGGAAGGAATTCTAGGTAATTTTAAATATATTAATACAGAATAAGTGGGGATATTAAAAACTTAGTTGTAACCAGGTAAACTTCTAAGGTTCTAAAATATTTAATGAAAGTATTTATTTGTTATAACAATTTATATCCCAGTTTCCGTATGTATTTATTAGAAACCAACATTTTCTAGAGTTTTTTGAGGTTAAAATCCTCTAATAACCATTTAATCCCAATATTATAGAGTCTTATTTTTCTCTAGTATTTCCTTTTAATCAAAGTTACTTTAGATTTTTTACTGTAACTCTCCACTATAGCCCCAATCCCCTGTGGCAGCCCTTTAGCAACGACTGCTGTTAGTGGCTGCTGCTTTTCAATTAGTGCCACCAGAGTGTACGACGTCCATCCCCCTAACACAACACCCTTCCCCCCCTAATGCCGCCATCTCCCCCTCCACGCACACACCAATTTCTATGCGAAGCCGCCAATCCCAAGCGAACGAACGAACGAACGAACACTTGATGCCGACTGCAGTTGACGTTGGCCCGCTCTGGTTTTGGCCGCGTTTTTAACGGAAATTGAACAACAGGCGGCTTGCAAGGAAGGCAGTCAGTCGCCGAAACTGCAAAACAAACAGCGGCCAATGCATTGCAACAACTGCGAAATGCATTTGAGCTTAGCTAGACAGATATAGGTGGATATAGGAGAGGGTGAAGCTGGAGATGAAGCATTGAAAAAGTGCAACGCCAGAGCCAGGTTACACAAAAAACTCAGGGCTCTACTCCAGGAAAGCAAATAAAAAATAAATTAAGAGGGGTTTTTGGTTGAAGACTAGGGAATACCCTTGAAATTCTAGCTGCACTTGAAAATTAAATAATAAATTAAAAAAAATTATATGTCCAAGAAGATATTTCCTACAAAATTATGCTTTATTTCGAAACAATTTTGAGCACATAATAAAATTCCAATATACCCCTTTAATCCCCCTGATTACCAGGTACAAAGATGCAGACACCAGACTAGATCCATGCTCCCTGTAAAGCCAGCTTCATCTGTTATGCGAAACGTTTAATTATTTATCTGAAAGGAATGGATGTACAAATAAAGCAAATGAAAAGAATTTTATCGACAGGTCCTGTGAAGGGGTTTTAGGTCGCTGGCAATTGCCACCCCTCTGAGGTTAATTAGTTGACATTTGCGCTTAATTGCAATGCCTCAGCCTGGGGCGAGCATACAGCTCCAGCGAGGCGTTCCAATACGTTCGCATGATTGACAGCCGAGTGGTGGTTATCACCTGGTTCTGCTCCCGGTTTCACCTGAAGCGCGTTCAGGCAAAGCGACAAACCTGACACCCACTTTACAGGTGCCAAGTGGTTCGATATTTTGATATAAAGAGGGAGAAGCTTCGCAGGCTGAAAGGATACCTAACTCAACGCGGGGAAAATTCGAATAAATGTCATATGCAGTTTAGCAAGAGAGTGGGAAATAAAATGTCTATGGAAATGTGAGACTTTTAAGGCAGGGATAATCATCTAAAGGAATTCTTTAAAAATCAAACAAATTATTTTAAAATGAACTACAATTTTTACTACCAAAAAATACAACTTCTTTGAGTAATAAATTCTCTATAAAATTCTCGGCGGCTTAAAAACCACAATAGCTTCGCCAGCTCAACTCCCTGATATATTATTTAAGATATCCTTGAATTCTTGAAACACCAATGAATTTATCCGTAAATCAAACGAGTTTTTTCATTGTTTCCAAGCAACTTTCTTAGCTCTACAATAAATACATAAATCAGAGTAGTTTCCGGGCTCATATTCGGCCAGGACAATAGGCCACCTCGGGGCTCTTGGATCGTATCCACTTGATGAACGAGGCAACTCGCGTATTGACCGATGGCAGCTGTGTGGCGCAGGCTTGGCCAAAGCTAACGATGCCCACGGCCACCAGGCGTCCGTTAATCCTCTCGTACAGAGCTCCGCCGGAGTCGTATTGGCACGTGTCCCGTCCGGGTGTATATGTGCAGAAGGTATGTGTTGGAACTCCAGTTGAGCTCGAGGCCAGCGTTTGCCGGCACAGCTGACCATCGATCACGTCCAGAGTGGTCTTGAGCAGGCGGGTGGTCTGGGGACCGCCATAGGAAGTGGTACCCCAACCGGCTGCCACTACTTGATCACCCACCAAGGGCAGCTTACGGCCATCCTCCGACGGTTGCAGTGGCAGGCAGGCAGGACCCACATGACGGCTCCAAACGATGGGCGATCGTGTTCTCAGTAAGGCGATATCATTCCTTGGCTGTCCATTCGCCTGGCTGAACTGCTCGTGGAGGATCAGAGCATCTAGATCATATCTCCTGGTAGCAAAGGTCTCAAAGGAGCTGGCCAGATCGTGCTCGCCCACTACGACACGGAGTTGAGCGGCGCTTCTGGTCTCGGGACCTAGAAAACAATGAGCCGCCGAAAGCAAGTAGTGGTGGTGAACTGGGAAAAGGATATAAGAGAAGGTAAAGAGGGATCAACTAACACTATATATCCCAAATTATACTCACTGATCGCTGCTCCACAGAACACCTTTCCCTGCTTCTTGGTCAAGACACCAGCCATGGAAGGAAACTCATGCAACATTGCCTCCTCGTTATTGGGACTGGCTATCCGGGGCAGAGGGTAGCGACTCCAGCCGCAGCTGCACGTGGGCTGTATGGCCTCCACCAGGCAGGTGAAGCGTCCCCCTCCGGCAGCAGGTGCCAGGGGATAGTTCGACACAATCCGGACACGTTTTGCGGAAGTCTTTGAACTGCGTTGACTTGGCAGGTGATGCTTAAGGTAAATGGCACTGCTGGACTTTCTGGACTCCTCAACGTCGTCGTAGAGCAGGGAGGCCACATAGGCCAAGGCATCGCTGACGCCCACATCCTGCAACACGTGCAGCACCTCGTCACTGAGGTCCTCTGACTCTTCGGTTTCTTCCTGCTCTGGCTCTTGGTATTGTTCCTCCTCCTCCTCCTGCTCCTCTTCCTCCTCATCTTGCTCCTCTATGGAAACACCTTGTGGTGCCTCAGTCGTCGATACCCCCGAGAGCTTATCCTTCAGCTTGACGGATGACGCGGTGGTGGGTGGCGGTGACTCTGGTTGGCCGTTGGAAATGTAGGAAATCACGGCACGATTGAGGAAACTTTTGCGCTCGAATTTTCCGCTGCCGCAAAAGTATTCGGAACTTGTTAACACCTCGTCGCCTTCGGAATTGAAGTGAAACACCTCCGAGCGGCATTTCAGGTCCGTGGAAATCTGCGAACAAGTCAGGAAAAATGTAATTGAAGAAAAGTCTTGTACAGTGATGCCACTTGGAAATATTTTAAAAAATAATTCACTCTTTTAGATATTATTTAAAGTAAAAGAAATTATCTAAACACACAGCAAACTTGATATTTCATTTCCTTGAGAAATTATTTATAATTATTTATATTCATTTTCAGCTAGCAAATCTCCCAAAATAACATCACTTTTCCTCTAACTTCCACTTTCTCCTCACCGTCTGCAGCTGAAGTTCACACTTGAATTGCAGCACCTGATCCTTGGGTGCCTCCACTGCATAGCGACAGGATGTGCCGACAGGATACAAGGCCGGATAGTAGGGCGAGTTAATAAGCAGCTTCTGGCCCGATTGCAGCTTCACCTGATGATTACACTGCTCAAAAAGAGCCTTGATTGGTCTGAGCAAAACATGAAGGAACAACAGCACCAGCAGCAGTGGTGGCCACATAGCGATCGCGATCTCGACGAGGTCTAAGGCGGAACTGAACTCGCTCCGTCGCCGACAGCCCCTTAAGAATGGTGCAGCCGACATGAGAGCCATCACGCGATCTGCCTACATCTCCAGGTCGAGCTCTCAACACTTCAACACCGCGGCACCCACGCCCTGTTCCTGCCTTCTTAAATACCAGTTAATTAGGGTCTCGAAGAAATCCCAAAATTGTTGCCGACGAAAAGAGTTGAAAATAAAAAATAAATCAGCCGGCACACGAGCGTCTTTTTTTTTGGCGGCTAATTGAAAGAAAGTGCAAGTGTGTCAATCAAAAAAACTGGTTTCGGAAATGTGGAACACTGGGAACTACATAGGTAGGTAGTTCGAGGTGACCATAAAGAGAACTATAAGAGCTACCTGTTGGGGTAGGTCTTAAGGCGATCAGTTTCTTATATAATACGTGGGGCTTAGAGGGATTTAAAATTATGTATAATTAAATAAGAAATTCTTGAGGTATTTCAAACACAATTAGTCTTAAAATGTTATAATAATTCAGAGAATAAATGTAAAGCAAATTAAATTTATGATAAATTAAAGTTAAAAGTTGCTTAAGATTTCAAAGGTTCTTTACAAATATTTGTAATTTTCAATTAAAACCATAAATATTCAATTTTGTGAATTCAACACTATAATTTTCCCAAATAAATATATATATTTTATCCTCTAACACTTAATCTAAATACATTTTTATAATACAAACTCCAAGTTAATATAAACACTATCCCTCAACATAATTGCTTTTTGCTTTTTTATTTTCTATGCCCTTTTTTATGGCACCTATAAACCTTTCATGCAGTCATTAATTCCAATTCCCCGAGATCTCTTTAAAGCCAACAATTTCGCACCAGTCGAGCCGCCGTCGAAACACACCCACCGAAAGCTCATTTTTTAGACCACTTGCCGCCAGAGCTGCTTAATTGGATATGCTCCATATGAGTAAAAACGGGGGAAACACATACAAAACTACACGGTTCCAGGATCCAGGATAAGCGAAAATAGAAGACGAACCAAAAAAAAAAAAAAATATGGAAGCCGAAACCTGGCAAGTTTGTCGCCCATTTTGTAAAATAAATATCAGAAAAAAATAGGAAGAAATGGAGGGAACATTGGGGATGGCGCCGCCGTGTCTGTCAGAGGCGCAGAGACAAACGCTTAATGCTAATATTATTTTCTTGCTTAACAAGGGAAGCTCTATACTAAGGGGTATATCAACTAAAGAGGGAGGTTTAAAAAATAGTATAAAATAAATTAAATTACAAAATAAAAATTAAGAAAATACAAATAATGCTGAAGCATTTTTTAAAAGCTCTTCTCATAATTATGGGCGTTGTTATTAGGAGTTCTTTGGTCTTAACTTCGAAAAGGCTTTACAATTAAAATGAAATTTAAAACTTAAATTTTCCTTTTCTTATTCATTAAAATTGATATTAAAAATATAATTTACCACATTATTTTCTTGCCAAGTCCCCAAGAACTCTCCCTAAGCTAAGCAGAGCATCCCACCGATTGAAGCGACTGCCGGACGACATTCTCCGCCGGACAGAACTCTGTGACTTATTTGCACAAGCCATAAAAAATTTAACTTTATTTCGCCATTTTTAATTTCCTACTCCGCGGATCGCGACGTGGCGCAGCGCATTCGGCGTAAACAGTCCACGTTGGACAATAACTGCAAAAACTGGACCCGGACCAGGGTCCTAGACGTATGTATCCTTCCAGCACCAAAGTCCCCACGCCATCAAAAACCCCGCAGAACAATGTTGGTTAAAAAAATAAAAAACAGAAAAACTGATGCTGTTTCTATTTTCTCTTTTTTTAAACCCCTCCTTCGTTTTTCCGGGGGAAAACAAACAGCAAATAATTCAAAGTGGATACAACTAAAGCAAAGTCAAAGCTAATATACGAAAATGTAATACAAATTAAAAAGAAATAAAAACGAATTAAAATGAATTTCGAAGGAGCACCAAAGACCTTCTGGCACAAAATAAAAAATATATGTTTGGTGGGGGGGTAGGGATCGAGGTGAGAGTCCTGGCGGTTTCACCGCAAAAAGCGACAGTTGCAGGACTTCTTTTTGCGCAGTGGGATGATGACACATGCGAAAGGGTCGCCGGGCTGAGCAAAATATGCGACCATTTGGAGTCTAAAATTTATAGAAGCACTAACTAAGTCCATAAAAGTAAGGGTGTAATTTTAAATAAGAGGGAACATTACAAATTTGATCACATTTAATTTTAAATTTTTGTTTGTAAATTTTAATTTTGAATATAATTTTTTATTGGTATTATAATCCAAGCTATAGAACTATACAACTAAATAAAATATTTTTATATCTCCAACTAAAATAAATAAACTAATGAAAACCCTTTTCTCTACTAAAAAAAATATATTGGCATATGTATAAAAACCACGGCTGTGGGAAAAATACTGTTTATTTAATATTTTTATATTAATTTTTTTAATTTTATTTATTATTATGTATTTTTTTTATCCGAAAATAAAAACGAATTAAAATGAATTTCGAAGGAGCACCAAAGCCTTCTGGAAAATAAGATAGAAGAAAGTTATTCTTTTCCCAGTGTAACAGCAGCTCGACCAAACAGTGGCGCCCCTGCCGGAATCGCCAAATACCTGCATAGGTGGCGCCATATTTGTAAAACTGCTTGGCAAGTGGCGCCCCAAGCTCCAATTTGCATAACTGCTGGCAATCAAAGCTAGATGGCGCCAAAAAATTAAATGAATTTACAAAATAATACTAATATAAAAAATATATAATAAATATTGAACAAATAATCTGATAAAAATATACTAATTTTTTATAATTAAAAAATATTAATAGTCTCAAAGATAACTTCCTTTCTTTTTACATTTAAGTATTAATCAATTTTAAATGTTTTTATATGTCTGGATATTATTTTAAAAAAATTCAAATCAAGTAATTTGTTGATTATTTTATTTAAAATTTAATTTTCTAATAAAATCTAAATAGTTTGTAGACATAACCTTAAAGCTTCCACAATATTTGTTGATAAATAGTTTAACATGAAAATAATTATAATTATTTATATAATAATAATTATAAAATTATAAATTATCCTTACCGCAGACATACGTCACCGCCATGAAATGATGTATGCTACCAGCATATTAATATCATCTTTGCTCCTTTAATGATTACCTGGCAGGCATTCCATCCTTCTTCCTCTCCTCTTCCCAGACGTCCTGCTTGACCAGCACAATTAATTGACAATAGATTGTTTTGGCCACAGGGGCCCCGCTCGGACCCACAGGAAGTTCCTTGGGCCAGCACAAAGGGAGTGGCAATGGGAATGGGAAACCGAGGACGAACGAAGGAGGAGGCATCCTTTCTTCCGGAAGGAAGCCAAGCGCAACAGTTGCATGAAGTGCGGGCACTTCAAATTAATAAAAAGGAACTGCGAATAACAATGGGAAATGAGAGGAAATAGGGACAAGGAATGGTCAGTGAATGGAACGTCCTGCGGAGACAGCAAGTGCACCCAAGTCCTGGCTGGCTGCGTGGGGTCCCTGGGTCCTTTCCCACAGGTGTCCTGCAAGCCGAGATTTTCCGAGTTTCCACTGACCACTGGGAGAGAGTCCCGGCTTTGATCGCGGCCGCTCTCGGTGCAAATCTAATTAACGCTCCCCGAAGGATAACGATCGATTAAGGATCTTGAGCTGTGTTTGCTTGCATTGCGATTCGATGCGCCAACACAAAGGATCTCGGTGTGTGCAGCGACTACCTGCTAGTCCTTGAGAAACGCTTGCCATAAGTGTGCGCGTATCAAATTACCATTTCATTTTTATTCCATTAGTTCTTGTCTTTTTCTCTCGTTTATTTTTTCATTATCCTTTTCCCAGAGTCCTTTGCTTAATTGCTCAACTAATGTGTGTACGAGAATGCAAATGAAATTCGACGAGAGCGTCTGTAATTTATGGGACAGCGAACATGCTCTAGTCTACTTCGAATGGATTCCAGATTCTGACCACCCACTCGAGATTCCATCCTTCAGACGTAATCCTGACTAATCCCTGGGCTAAATACCTGTTAACCTGTTGGGAAACGAAGATGCGAGAACAAAGGCAAAATATCTTTGTGCTGCCACAACAAACCAGATTTTCTCAGCACCTCCTTCGGCCGGCGATCTTATCGATGCGAGGGTGGGCCCTCATCAAATTGGTTCCCACAGAATGTGCCGTGGCCCATATTTTGCAATTTAGATTTCTATTTATTGTCTGTATCCTTTCTGGGCTCCTTTATATTCTTCCCAGACAGCCAGCCAGCCAGTTCCGCACACCGGAAGGAAGTGCACCGAGTTTGTGTGAAATGTCCCAGAGCGACGACTCCGGGGGCGGGAACAGGAAATTAGCAGAAATCGGAAACACTTTCTTGTGAAAACGAAATTGAATTAGAATAAAGGTTGGTAGGGCAGAGAGCCAAAATATATATACCCCTTTATTATTGAGTTTGCTAAATTTAAAAATGTAATTCTAGTTAGAAGGGACTTCCAGCAATCTTTAAATAGTTTAAAATAAATACAAGTATTTTAGAAAAATATTTAAAATATAAAAAAAGTGCGGAAAAGGCCCTTATGTAGTCTATG